>ML778521.1:604344-617268 GCA_009831015.1 Picea engelmannii
ATTTTTTTTTTTTTATATATATATATATATATATATATATATATATATATATATATATATATATATATATATATAATTTTATATATAATTTTATGGTTTTCTTTTCCTCTTTAGCTTTTTAGGTTTTTCTTCCATGGTTTTTTCTCATATAAATTTGTTTTTAAAATGTTTTGTTTTTTAAATTTCAATTTTGTTTGTTTTCTTATTTATTTTAGTTTTTAATTGATCCAAAAAAAATGAATTATATTTTTTTTCTAAATATTTAAAAATATTGTTATTTAACAACACTTATTTTCTATTTATTGAGGTAAGGTAAAACAAATGTGTTAAAAATGATATTTTCCACTATATTTAAAATGTATGGAACCATAACTGAATTAAGGAAGGATAATTATATGAAAAATCTTAATTTCAAAAAATTAAATGGTGTACAACATTTTTAACATTGCATGAAGCATGGAAATATGATTAAAAACACGATTGAATAAAAACAAAAATAAAATTAAAATAGAAAAGTTTGAAAAAAGATGAAAAAACATGGTTGAGAAAAAAGAAAAAAAAATTGAAAATAATTGAAAAAACGAGCATTTAAAAAAATAAAGTCAAAACCTTATGTATCAGAAAATTTAAAATATCAAAAAACCACCTAAAAATGGATGAGGGTGCTACCGGTAGCACCATTTTTAAAAACGATGTAAAAAACTTGACCCCTCAAAAAACGAGAACTCTGTAGAGTTCTCGTTAAGTTGGTAACTATGTTACTTTTGATAGGCCATTAGGACTAATTGGAACCTAACACATGTCACTCGATGGAAGGGCCATGTGTCACCACTTTGATTGGTGATAGTTGTACTTCATACGCCCAGAAAGGTTAAGAAGTTCGAGAGTTCGGCGTCCAGGGAAAATTGTTGGAATAACTTCCATACCTCCAAAGTTCTGAAGTTCTGAAGTCCTGAAGTTTCGAAGTGACATGACGGTGACATCACCTGGTGATGAAGTGGACACACATCATGCATGTCATGTGTCAGTGTGTTTTGATATTTTGAAAGGATGATTTGGCATGTAGATCTTGACACGTGTCATCCCTCAGATTGGGCCACATGTTCGCTTCTAGTGTTCTGCCACATGGCGTCGATTTCTGTAGTCTAGAGACTTGGCACTCCAGAGGAAATTGGTCAAGAATTGTTAAGTATGAAGAGCCTCGAAGCTCTGAAGAGCGGAGTAAATCCTCATTGTCCATCGGGAGGGGACATGCGGAAAAATATTTTGTGGTCCAAGGAATTCAAGGCTTAAGAAGTTGCGGTCAAAGGACTTTCAAAAGACCGAAGGTCGGAATCCATCGGGACTGTTGATCACAGATGACACATGAGGCAGGAGAGGGGATCTTCAGTGGGTCAGTACTTCGGGATTTTGGTAGTGAATTCTTTTGGGAAATCGTCAAAGCCTAGAGTCTCGGAGGCCTGAAGCACAGGATAGGAACCTAACAATTAGCGCCTGGTCATGGCTCCTAGTCACATGAATTGGGGGGGGGGGTCGAAGAAAAGGGGATAGCACCTGAAGTTTTGTTTTAAGAAAATAAAAAATCTTAGAGAAGGATCTTGTGAGATCACTGATTGAACAAATCTGCAGTAAAAGAAGTAAGGAAAGGGATGTAAAGTGGAAGAGAGGATCTCTTATGGCAAGATTTTCCTCACCCTATCCAAATTTTCTCAAAAGGCCTTTTTCCATTTCTCTATGCAAACTTGAAGTCTCTTTTTGCAGTTCTAAGAGATAAAAATAATAGTTTTCCACATATATGCACCCTAACAGTTATACAACATGTGTATACGCAGGTTGCACCATTAAAGACTGTGTACATCGGGATTTGTTCCCAAATTAAAAAATGGTGTTGAGTTTCAATGTCACGTCATGAGATCCATGATCATTGACCTTCCATATATTGGAAACTTTCTAAATCGACCCTTCAGTTCCATTTGAAAGCTATAAATGGGCCATATCTAAGCTGTGGAAAAGAGGAGAAGATTTCAACTTTGAGAACAAAGTTTCTCTAGAGAAATTATTCACTTCATATTGAGTCTGCATCCCTTTATCCTTTTAAGTCTGAACACATTGTTCAGCCCCCAAGCTCTTCCCTAGTTGATTGAGAACCTCATTGTCTCTCTTATATTATCTTGCCTTTGGTGGAGGATTGAAGTGGTGGAGGCCCAGCTGGAAGGGACCTAGTTTCTCGATTCTGAACTGTGCCGACACGGAAGTTTGTAATTCATTCACTTATGTTGATTACATTTCAATAGAAATACTCTTTTCTTGTCCAATTAATGTCTTGCAAATATTTGAATTGTTATTCCATGGGCATATTTATTTTGAATATTGATGGATTATGCTATTGAATGTGCTAACTTTATATATTATCACCATATGCTTGTGTTTCTTGGTTGTTGAGGACAAGTTGCAGGTGTATTTCTTTGAGTCAAGTGCTCAACGGTGGACTTCATCAAACGTCTGGACGAGGTAGGATATTTATCTTGTCTTGTTAGAATATTTGTTTATATAGCATACTTGATATTAGAGTTGATTTCTGCTGTCATTTTCGTCTATTGTGGTTTACCCCATGCCATAGAGAGATTTTCCTCGTAACATAATTAGCGACCATACTGGGGTTATAATCTTCTTTCCAGGGTTTGGAGTGTTTTTCTCCTTTGATTGCTCTCATTTATATTGATTTTCTTGTCATATGATTTCTTGACAGCCTTTGTTCATTGTGATTCTAAGTTTCTTAGCCTTATCCTTGACCTCATAGTGTTTTAATACATATATGTGGGTTTTTACCTGACAGTTGCATACATACGCGTGATGTCCTTATGCAAGAAGTGTATATACATGGTTTTCTCCTGAACAGACACATACATATTTCTTGTATGCTTGGTTGTTGAGTTTGATGTTTGCTGGGTAAGTTTTGATGGTTGTTGAGTCTTCTTAGGTCTCTATTATGACTGTTAAGTGCCTGTAGAATGATAGGAAACCTTTCTTTGGTTGAATTTTCGAGTGGTTCCTTTCTCATCATCCTTTTCATTGATCGTCCTTGCATCTTAGGCTGGGTGTTTAATTCTTGATATCCTACTTGGTTTGTCTCTGATTTCATTCAGTAGAATTTTTATATCAAGTTGTTGTTCAATCCTTGAATTTTCATTCTTTTATATTTAAAATACAAAAATATTAAGCATTTTGCATTGTTGGCATTTGATATTTTGGGTACTTGTCATTGATGTTAGTACATGTATGGAAAGATTGCATTTTATTTTGAATTGCATAATTAAATTGAAATTTTCATTTTGAAAAGCTTATCATTTATTGAAGTTAGGACTTTACATTTTATTCATTTTCATTTATTTTTCTTGCTGAGTCATAACATCATCAGTTTCACTACTGCACCTTTTTGAGTAAGCAAGGCCACTAAAAGCAACGCTGATAATTTAAAATTGATTAGAAACGATTTTATTTTCTAGGGTGCACAAACTAACTTAGGATTTAGAGCCTTGGAATAGGATTTTGTGAGTAAAATTCTCCAAGGATATTAAATCAACATATGTGTCTTACTAAGGGAGTGGTGAAATCCATTGTATAATTGGTGACATCAGGAGGCTCCACTTACACCAGAGTTAAGAAAGAGGTCGTGTGAGGTTGGTTGAGGGGATATCCCCCCAATACCTTCTTAGCATCAGATATATTTCTAGGGATCTATTCGTATATGGGGATCTTGCTAGTACCTTTACCTCTGTGAGAGGCGGTGCCTTTGAGGTTTTGGGATTTGTTACCCTGCCCATATGGTAGACCTGACTTATGATTGTTCACTTGCACATCAGTTATATCGTGGTTACTTAGTTTCTTGACATAGGTTACTTGCAGGGGTTATTCTGTAGGTACCCTGGGTCAGATAAGGGTCAGATAGCACATAGCCTTTATGGAGGATTACCTCTCCAGGGGGATCTGACCGACTGGTTGTTAAGCCCACTGTTGGAGAAATTTCTATTTTTGACACACTAGTTAAGTGGGAGTTAACTGACTAGTTCTATTTAGACTTTCTATTTTTACCATCACTATTATGCATGCATGCATTCCTAAGGAAAGCTAACTGCTTGATTGATTTTCTTAATTATCGAATGCTTTGCCCTATATATGAGTGTGTTCCACTCATTCATTGTATCATATTGATCATGATCTTTGTATCAATCATCAGTTCATTGGAGTAGTGTGAATATATTTTCTCATTCTTCCATATTGAATCTCTCTTCCTTTCTTGATAAGATTTGTTTGTACTTTGTTTAGATATATCTCCTGTGTAGGTTTCCATGAAACAATGACATGGTATTAAAGCTATGTTGCTTGGAGCAAGCCAGACAAGCCAAAGAATAAGGAAAATCGGGGTTTCGGTGAGCTAAATTTGTGGTCATAAATTTCAGAAATTATTCCTCCCAAAATATTATGTTTTTTAGGAAATGGCCCCTATTGAAATTAAATCGACCCATTTTGGAAGTGGGTTTTCAACCGTTTGGCGATATGCTTCACCATTTGCTCAGAAAGTAAGCCGTAAGATAGCCTCTTGAAACTGATACGAATCTGTGGCCATACCATTCCACATTCATTGCTCCCAAAATATTACGTTTTGGAGGAAACGGACCATAAATAAAGTAAATCGACCCATTTTGGAAGTGGGTTTTCAACTGTTTGGCAAGGTTCTTCACCGTTTGATCAGAAAGTAAGTCGCAAGATCATCTCATGAAACTGATATGAATTCTTAATTTCTTAATTTTTCACTTGCAGATTGAGAGTAAATTTTTAGGGATTCTTGGAATTAGTGGGAGAGATGGATATGACAACTATTATACAGTCAAACTTGGTAGTAATCCTCACACCATACAATTATTTTGATTGGAATCCCAAGGCGACATTCCAACTCAAAAGAAAAGGACTATATAATTTGACGATGGCGATAGAAACAGAACCTGCATCAGTGATTGAGAAGATGAGATGGGCGAACTGTAAGGATGAGGCCATAGGACTACTTCTTGAGTTAATCTCCACTGATTTGTGGTTTCATGTTGCCACATGCAATACTCCAAACGAGATCTGGACCACCTTGGAAGGACTCTTTGGAAAGCAGGATGAGATGCGAGGTCATATGCTTGAGGTAGAGTTGAATACCTTAGACCCTAAAAGTTTTCATAATATACAAGATTTTTTTACTAAATTTAAATCTTTGCTATTAAGCTTGGGTGAATGTGGTAGTGATAAGTCTACACAAGAGAAACAACTTATTCTAATAATCTTGGCCAAGCTAGGACCAAAATACACTGTATATGTCTCCAATTTCCATTCTGGCAAATGTCTTTTTGGAACAAATTGGAAAATGCCTACATTGGCTCAGTTCATTGAGTCTCTTACACAAGAGAAGACAAAACTCATACATATGGGCCTCATAAAAGATCCCAAAGAACATGCACTCACCATGCAGGATGGAAAAGGGTCATTCAAACAGAATAGGAAGGAGGGATATTCCAAATCCTTTAATGATTCTTCAAGTTCTAAAGACTCTTCAGATTCCAAGAAGAAGAAGAAGGGAAAGAAGTGCACTTACTGCAATAAACCGAATCATGAAGAATCCACGTGCATGAAGAAACATATCGATCTTATGGCACATGCACTTCAGCAGAACAACCTTGGAAACATCATTCTAGAGGGATTCAAGAAGAAGAAGGAAGAAGATCTTGCTCCTAAGAAAGGTAATCATCATGCTCATGTTGAAATTAATTCCTCATCTGATTCATGGATTATAGATTTTGGTGCAACCCATCATATCACAGCGAAAGAGGAAGTTTTATCTTCCTTGAGTCCATGCTCAAGACCCCCTATTCTCATGGGGGATGATACTCCAGTAGCAATAGCAGGAGAAGGGAGAGTGGAACTCCACAATGGTAGTTTTGAGAACGTTTTACATGTTCCAAAGCTTTCTATGAATCTTCTCTCAGTTTATCAGATCACTCAAAAAGGAAAAAAGGTTGAATTTACATCAGATTCAGTTTCAATAATTGACATGCATGACAATTCAATTATTGCAATTGGTGAGGTGGATCACAAGTCAAGGTTGTATAAATTCACTAATTTTTCTAACGATGACTCCTCTATTCTACTTACACGTAAGGAGAGTACTTTGCATGCACCTCCACTGAAACATGAATATACTCTTGTTCTTCCATCAGTTTCAGACATCAGAGATGATTCCATACACTCTAATTTTGTACATGGAAATAAGAACATAGTACATCCAGATAAGAAGCCAACGTTGAAGCTTCAGTAGATGCCCAAGAAGGAACATACCACACTTCAGGAAGTAGGAAACCTTGTAGGGAATCCATTGGATTCGAGGAGGACTCGATCTCAGCATGAGGAGCCTTCTCATGTATTTTTAGCTTCAGAACTTGTGATGCTCATGCATTGCTATATGGTTCAATCTACTGATCCATAGAACTACAATAGGGTTGTGGGAAATCCATTCTGGCAAGCAACCATGCAGAAGGAGTATGACTCACTCCTACATAACCAGACTTGGAATCTGGTTCCACATCCACCACAAAGGAATATTTTCAGGTGCAGATGGGTCCATAGGATCAAGAAGTACAAGGCCAGACAGGTTGCCAAAGGACTTCATCAGATCCATAAATATTTCTACATATTCACGAAGACTTTCAATGAGCATAAGTTTCAGACTTTGTGGGATCGTCTTGTAGTGAAAAATACAGTTTCCTAGCAGCTGTCATTTTCTTCTTTTGATACATTATCTTTTGAGGGGGGGTTTTGTTCCCACGTGGTTTTCCTTCTTTCCTCACTTTTATTCAGTGTTCATTAGTTACATTGTACATGAGTATCTAAAATGGCCTAGTAGTCGAGACTCATTTTTTACTCCATGGTGATGTTCAGGGGGGGTGTTGGAGAAATTTCTATTTTCGACACACTAGTTCAGTGGGAGTTAACTAACTAGTTCTATTTATACTTTCTATTTTTATGATCACTATTATGCATGCATGCATTCCTAAGGAAAGTTAACTGCTTGATTGTTTTTCTTAATTATGGAATTCTTTTCCCTATATATGAGTGTATTCCACTCATTCATTGTATCATATTGATCATGACCTATGTATCAATCATCAGTGCATTGGAGCAGTGTGAATATATTTTCTCATTATTCCATATTGAATCTCTCTTCATTTCTTGATAAGATTTGTTTGTACTTGCTTTAGCTAGATCTCATGTGCAGGTTTCCATGAAACACTGACACGAGGGCCCTTATAACTGATTTTGATACCTCTAATCCTTGGCAGGGAGTCTCAAGCCCCTCTTGGGTGAGTCATAACTACTTTAGGGAGGGAGGCCTCTTTTAACCACTTTATCATGTTTGTGTGCATAATGTGCTTTTGTTTATTTTTTTGTTCTCTTTGATTATTAGTTGGCCTTAGGATTTTGTATTGTGTCTTGATTTTTCATTTCTATGGTTAGTGGACTCCCCGTGACTCCCTCAGTTAGCACTACCCAACCCTTGGTATTTTCTCATTCCATGGGGATGAATATTTTTGTATTTTCGAGTGGTATGATGAATCATGATACTCAACTAATACCTTGGGCCACTAATCATTTTTCTCATGGGATTTCAAACATGTCTTTGCACTTTCCATCCTCTGTCTCGTCTCCTTATGTGAATCCTAGTTTTGTGTCTGGGGGCATGATGTCAATTTATTCTCCCTTTTTGTTTGGTGGGAGTCATATCCCTCAACCAACTCTTACGGTAGGAGGTTGGAATATTCCTTCCTATGGATCCAATCCTATCTTCACTTTTCTAGGAGAAAGTGCTCAAGTGAGTGGTCATTCTTCCTATTACATCCTGTCCCTCTATCCTTCTTCCTATATGTTGGTTCCTACGAACTCTTTTCCCATGGTGGACCTCCATCTATCCTATGGTATTTCATCTGGGGGGAGTCATTTTTATAATATGGGAAACCCCCTTCATGGGGTCTCTTCGTCTGAGGGAAACATATACCCTCACCTAAGTAACCCTTGTCATGTCACTTTCTCTTCATAAGCGACTTCCTCGGTGATGATGCCCTTACAAGCCTTTATGAATCACTTTGAAGGAGGATACTTTCCTACTGTACAGGTCCATGGTGTATATCAGAACCCTTCCTGGTCTGCAATTTCTCAAAACCAATCTTTCCCGTAACCTTGGTCTCAAATGTTGCAACCAATCATCACCAATCCAGTCACTACAAGTCAGACTGGCATTATATCACCAACCTTTGTTATTCATGTTGGAGATTGGTTAACAACCTTTGCAAGTCATGTTGAAGACCAACAACCAGTCATTGCAAGTCATTTTGGGCATACAAATCTAGTCATTGCTAGTCACACTACACATACATCACCGACCTCTACTAGTAATGTTGAATACCAACAACCAATCGTTGCAAGTCATGTTGGGGGTACAAATCTAGTCATTTCTAATCACACTACACATACATCGCCAACCTCTGCTAGTCATGTTGGGGATTCATAACCAACCTCTGCTAGTCATGTTGGGGATTCATCATTGTTGGAAGCAGGACTAATCACAAAGAAAGACTATTTGGGGAAGAAAGGCATGCAAGAGGAAAGAGACAGTTGGAAGGAAAAGCAGCATGCGCACATGCATGGAAGACCTAACGACACTAGTTTTAGGGTGTTTTCAATACATTGTAATGGTTGGTGAGCCAAAAATATAAATAATTGGAACTTAGGAGAGAAAGAGAGACAGAGAGGAAGAGTACTATAAGAACTGTATGAATCATTAAGCCGGTAAGCTAAGGAGGGAATGAGGGACTCGATCCTAAGGGTTAGATCACGGGCTAAGGATCCTGGTGCATTCTAGTTAGCCTCATAGGGATCGAGGAGCCTGCTGAGGAGAGTGAGATCCAAGAATGTAAAAACATGCGGCATGATATCTTCCTAAACCATAATAAAATCATGAGAGACATATATTTGTGGGCGTAGCCCAGGAGGGGGTGAGCCATGGTAACATTGTGTTGTGGGACTAAATGAGTGTGTCTTTGTGTCTGATTAGTTGATGAATGTTGAATGAATGAAGTGATTAAGTAGATCTGGTTTTTTACATGCATGTGTAGAATAAATGTTATAACAAGATGTTAAATGAACTAAATAAAGGTTGTGACGTACAAGCATAGATCTCACTCAATCTCAGGTTGCAAACACCTGCGTATTGCAGTCACCCATAGAGCTATCTTGGATGATATTATGCAGTACACTCCATGTACTGCATTGCCTTCTAGGTAACCAGAGGGTCCGATAGTATTTAAGGGATTTTGTTGGGAATCTTATTGGTTATGAACTAGAGTCAATCTGTAATGGTAAATGGATAAAAGGGAATGGAAAACCAACAAATGGTTTTTGTTTCGGGCTAATTGGAAGGAAATGGGATTGAGCACATGAGATTTGCAGAAGACGTGTCAAAAGAAGACATGATCAGACGACAAGAAGGTGAAAGAATGCAAAGCTAAAAGGGGATTTTGAGACCATGGAATCCCACAAATGAAAAGATAGAGAATTGGCTGAAGACAAAGGAGCTTGAATTTGCTCAGAAATATAACAGAAACCCGAAGTTAACACCACGCAAGTACATGGACAAGTATGTATTCACCAACTTGCATGAAGTATTTTTCTATGATTTCCCACACATATTGCAAGAGTGGATCAAAAGATTGAAAGACAACCATCCAATGAATTGGATCAGACAAATGGAGTGGAATACTGAAGAAACCGTACATCTACAATGCATTGATAATAAATTCACACGCGCAGTAGATTTTTTGTTAGATAACATTATTGTTGGATTTATCACAAAGTTTGTAGTAGATACAGCAAAGTTGTACATCACAATTGAACAAGAATTCTTGAAAGGACCTCAAGGTAGGTACATCAGTTCGTTATATACTTCCATTAAGATAACTCTATATAACAAGGGTGTAATGATAAGGGAGTCAGACAACTAAACTTCCTTGCATGCATGGGGCAAGGGGGGAAGCACTGAAAAGAAAAGGAGAAATAGAAGGAGAAGGGGATAAAAGAAAGAAGGAGAAGACCTTTGTTACAAGTGATCCATTGACAACTTTTGTTCATGTTCCCAAAAAAGAGCCTTTCTTCATGAGGAAAGTGACTGACTTTCTCTTCTCAAAATCCCTATTAAGGAAGGTCATCATAGGATGCACCATAAACAGGTTGCGACGATTCCTGATCATTTCCCCCTACTCTAAATTTGGGTTGCGACGTCTCCGCAAGCTACTCTATATCTAGGGTGCGACGATCTCAAAACAATACTAAGAAAAGGTCGAGTTTCATGAAATTTGTAGAAGGGGATATTCTAGAAGATGAGGTGGCGTCCAAATGGTTTGGATCTCACTCACTTCTCTAATTTGGTGGGATCATCCTAATCTCTTCAACGATATCTCTTTCACCTATATAAAGAGGGATCTCTCATGGAAAAGTCTAAGGTTGATTCAAGAAAGATTAATATTGAATAGGCTAAGAATTGGATGAGAAATTCTACTTCAGTTCATACTTGAGGGCTTCATTTTAGTTCATCAAGTCATTGTGGATCTTCTTCATTCAAAGTTGGAGCAAGTGTGTGTGTTGGAGAAAAGGGTCATCGAGAAGGGACCTTGCAACATCAAGGATTTGGTTGTAATATCCACTTTCACTTTAAATATAATATAATGATATGTTTCTTTCCCACAAAACTTGTCTTGTTTTATTGTATGATTCCTTGATCACATGCATAAGTTATCGTTGAGTATATTGGATTGATTTCACTTTGGTCATCTTGTGTTCCCTTTTAGATTCAATCACAAGAGCATCGGAGTGGATCTACGATGACAATGGCAGGAGGAAGCGAAATTTAAATAGTATGTTGTCCATCTCTTGTTAACTAGTAAACTCAATAGTTAGAGCTTAGGGAAAGTGTCATATTTTATTTTGTTTTGTTCTATATCTAGGTGGATCTAGGGAGATCTATTTATGTCCTCATTTACCAATAAGTCCATAAAAAAATTGGCAACCATACTAGGGATACGACCTCCTTTTGATTTTTTGGTTCCCATTTTCCTTTAGCCTGTCTTCCTTTGATAAATTTCACTCTCTGAGTCTGTGGGTGATCCATATGGACTCCTTGGGCCTAGAAGTTTAGTTATATTTATTTTTATTTCTCCCATTTTTTCTTCATTTACAAATATCGTCGCACTGCACCACATTGGTAGCCTGTGACGACCCTCATACGTGTTGATTAAGGTTGGTTTTCATTGATGTCAACCCTTGAAGAAAGTCTAGTAGCAAATTCTGGTAGCACAAAGTTTTGGGAAATGGACCCAAGGTTTTCTCATGTATAATGGTATGAGTTTTAATATATTTGAAGGTAATACTAATTTATATGGATAGTACATGTCATTCCATTTCTGTGAGAACTTCAAGGAACATATATGTATTAAGTGAAATTGGAAATGAAAAGTGTTTTCTAGGAAAGGAAGATGAAAGTTGGCTATGGCACTGAAGAATGAGTCACATACATTTTGATAACCTTGTCAAAGTCACCAAAACAGAAGCAGTCAGAGAAATGTCTCGGATCATGAAACCAACCAACACTTTATGCAAGCAATGTCAATAAGGAAAGAAAACAAAGGCCATGTTCAAATCAAAGGAATATTAAACGACAATACCACTGGAAATTGTGCATACTGATCTAGTTGGACCAACTACAACAAAGGTTTTAAAAGGTGAGAAATACTTTATTTTATTAGTTGATGATTATACAACAATGACTGGAGTTTTCTTTCTCAAGAATAATTAAGAAGCTTTTGAAAACTTCAAGATCTACAAGGAAATGGTTGAAAATGAAATGGATTCAAAAATCAAATGCTTGATATCTGATAATGGAGGAGAGTTCACTTCAAAGGAATTTATGGACTACTGCAACAGTTATGGAATAAAAAGGCAATTCTCCGTTGTTAGGACACCTCAACAGAATGGAGTTGTTGAAAGAACAAATAGAACAATACAGGAAATGGCTCAAACAATGTTAATGGATTCCAAATTGATAGATATATTTTGGACACAGGCAGTGAATACAGTAGTTCACATTCAAAACAGAGTAATGCTCAAAAACAACATTGAAAAATCTCTCTACGAGATATGGAAAGGAAGACCAGCAAATGTGAAGCACTTTAGAGTTTTTGGAAGCAAATGCTACATCAAAAGAGAAGATGGAAAAATGGGAAAGTTTAACTCTCGTGTGGACAAAGGAGTACTTGTTGGTTACTCAAGTACAAGGAAATCATACAAGTGTTACAATATGAGATTGAACAAATTTGTAGAATGCATCAACGTAACAATTTATGAAACAAGCAAACCAGAATCAAAGGGAGAAGAAAATGAATCAATGGAACAACTTTTCGAAGAAGAAGAAGAATATGAAAAGGAAGTAGAAGAGGAAGATGAAGAGAATCCTACAGAATCAGAAGAGAAAGTTCAACAAGTTCCTCTAAAGACACCTAGCAGACGAGTACAGAAGAATAATCCTTCAGATCAGATTATCAGAAAAAAACACACAGGAGTTGAGACTAGAAGAAGAATCCGTCCACCAGAAAAAACACACCTAGCACTCACATCTACAATTGAACCAACCTATTTTGAAGAGGCCAAAAATAATGAATTTTGGAACAAGGCCATGGATGAAGAATTGGATCAAATAGAGAAAAATGACACTTGGGAATTGGTTCCAAGACCAAAGGATAAGAATGTGATCGACACAAAGTGGGTATACAGGAATAAATTGAA
>ML778521.1:624454-686622 GCA_009831015.1 Picea engelmannii
TTTGGTTTATGTAGATGATATTATTTTTGGTTGTACTAATCAATCATCTGTCCAGTGGTTTGCTAATTTTATGCAAACAGAATTTGAAATGTCTATGATAGGAGAACTGTCATATTTTCTTGGCTTACAAGTAAAACAAAGCTGTGCAGGAATTTTTATTTCTCAAGAAAAATATTTGAAAGAAATATTGAAGAAATTTCAGATGGAAGATTCCTCTACAGTCAGCACACCTATGGTGGTTAGTTGTAAGCTGAGAAAAGATGATATCTCACCTGATGTTGATCAAAGGACATATCGTTCAATGATAGGCAGTCTTCTGTACATCACAACATCNCGTCCTGATATAATGCAAGTTGTTGGAATGGTAGGTCGTTTTCAGTCTGCTCCTAAACAAAGTCATTTGGCAGTTGTCAAGAGAATATTCAAATACTTGAAGGGAACAATGACTTATGGACTGTGGTATCCTAGAAATCAGAATTTCCAGTTAACTGCTTATTTAGATGCAGACTGGGAAAATTGTGTTGATGAGAGAAAAAGCACCAGTGGAGGAGCATTCTTTTTGGGTGACTCATTAGTTGCATGGCTTCGTAAGAAGCAAGGATCTATTTCATTATCCACTACAGAGGCAGAATACATTGATGTTGCTACTTGCTTCACACAAATTTTATGGATGATACAAACTCTTGCAGATCTGAAGGTAACTTATAATGATCCTATTCCAATTCATTGTGATAACACAAGTGCCATTAGTGTCTCCAAGAATCCTGTTCTTCATTCCAAGACTAAGCATATTCCAATCAAGTACCATTTTCTCAGAGAACAAGTTACAAACAGAATTGTTCAACTGAATTATATACCGTCTACAGAACAGATTGCTGATATTTTTAACAAACCATTAGCAACGACCCCTTTTGGATATCTTCGTCAAAAGCTGGGGGTTATGATTTCTGGTGTTTAAAATGTTCACCTAGTCAGGGGGAGTATTGATAGAATATCTGGTGTCCTTTTTAAATGATTATAGAAGACAGGGGGAGTATGTTCTGCAACAAGATCAGTGGAAGAATGCTTCTTTTTTGACATTGATGTCAAAGGGGGAGAAAGGAGTCGAGTTTGAAATGTTTCAGGAACAGAGTCGAGCCTATGCAGAGGAGAGTCTGAATGGACAAATGCAGAGGAGAGTTGGGTCTGGAGTTGGGTCTGAATGCAAGTGTTGCCATCAATGCCAAAGGGGGAGATTGTTAGCAAATTCAGTGAACAAACAGCGAATGCTTGTCATTGATGGCAACAGTGAAGATGACAGGAAAACAAAAGACAAGTTCAGAGAGGTGAATGATCAAACGCAACGAGAGCCGTTAGATTTGGTGTAGGGTCGCCGACAGCCGTCAGATCTGCAGAAGCTGCGAGGCAGATAAGCGTGGTAGCGATCGGGCACCACCGGGAGAAGATCGACAGGAGGCTTCATCAGAGAATTGAGGATCGAGACTTTTAAATGTCCAATTCACTTGACAACGAAAACCCCGAAATCGTGATATGCAATTTCATGATTTAATCACAGCTGTTAAAGAAAGAATGAGATCTGGACCGTTGATTTTCTTCATCGGAGAATCGGGGATCGGGACTTTGAAATGTCCAATTCACTTGACAACGAAAACCCCAAAATCACGATATGCGATTTCACAATTTGTTCGCAGCCGTTAAAGCAAGAATGAGATCTGGACCATTGATTTCCTTCATCAGAGAATCGGGGATCGGAGGATCGGGAATTCCGTAGGCATGTGCATGGTGACATAGAAAATGTCGAAACCCCGATGAGAGGTTTGACCGAGGTCATGTGTTGATGGTCATATGGGCCAAGGCCTATAGCCAGCAGGGCTAGCGCGTGGAAAGGGGTGCATCGGCATCGGGGATCAAAAATTTGAAGTGACAAAGTCACTTGACATCAGGAGTGCCAATTTCGCGATATGCGAAATCGCGATGTAATCTGAGCTGTCAGATCAGGCTTTGATCTAGACCGTTGATTCTAGACCATGTCGGAGTTTTGGGGATCGCAACATGGAATGGAAAGTGAACAAATGCAATGAGACTTCTGAAATCGCGATATGCGATATTGTGATTCAATCGCAACCATTGAAACAAGATCTGACCTGGACCATTGATCTAATCTCTATTACGAATTCATGATATGCGAAATCACGAAAGCCCCTTTCACATAAAACTATGGTCACAGCTCTTGGTCACGGGAAGAGAAGGATTCAGCCTAGATAAGCTCCATTTCGGAGTTTCAGAGATCGCGACGTGAAAGTGTTGAGGAACTTGGGCAAAGGAATGTCGAAATGTCGAAACCCGATTTAAAGGCAAAGCATGATAAAGATCATCCAACGGTGCGGATAAGGTTTGAATGTGATCGGAGGGTTACTGTTTTTCCACACACACTTAACACTTTCAGTTACAAATCCGTTAGTAAAACGGACTCATGATCGCACATTAGTTGTCGATCAGTTGGCATTTCGGTTGGCTGGACAGTTATCGTAATTTTGCCCAAGGAGTTGGGAAGTTGAAACATTGTGCCTATGTGTATAAAAGAAGAGGAAACAGACTGTGTCGAGTTAGCTGTTCTGAGGAGGAAATGAGTGAGACAGTAAGGAAGAATACAGAAGAGGATGCATGGTAGGAAAGGATGGAGATGTGCAGAGTGAAATGGAACACAGAGCAGAATAGCAGAGGAAGAGAAAACGAAGAGTAGAATAGCAGAACAGATCAGCCTTACAGAACAGAGAAAGGAAGGTAAGAATTGATTTATCTAAGAAATTGTTTGTGTATTCATTATTTTAATATTCAAGGGAGGTTGGGAGGTGCTCGGGAGGACTGTTGTCCTCAGAGGTTCAAGTGGGAGCTTGAACACAGGAAGTTGTTGCTTCCATCTGGTTGCAGCCAGAGAAACAAGGGTGGCAGGGTGGTGCTAGGGAGAACAAGTGTTCTCTGTTATACAGGTTGGAGCTTGTGTAACTGGAAGTTGGTGCTTCCATCCAGTTGGTGCTGGAACATTCAGGAAGTTGGTGCTTCCTTCTAGTGGGTGCTAGAGAAACCAGAGAGTTGGTGCTCTCAAACAAGTTGCATCTTGTAAAACAGAGGTAGCAGCCTCACATTGAGTTGGTGCTCAATTGTAAATGATGTATAGAATTGAAAAAGAATGCCTATCATTTTGAAGAAGAAAAGGTTTTCTCCCTTTATGGGTTTCCTCGTGAAAATCTGTCTCTATGTGTATTTTATGTGTGACTGATGGTCTTTACTTTTAATGTCCATATGATGTATGTTGTTGATGATCACTTGAAGGAAGATTAATAATTTTAAAAGGTATAAAATTGTTTAAGCTCATAAACAACTGATTCACCCCCCTTCTCAGTTGTTTTAGTATTTCCAACACAAACTAGTTATCACTCCCATGCAAACCAATTGCAAGTTAAGAAAATATGATGATTCAAAGTTTACAGATCAGAGGCAATACAGGTCAATGATTGGCAGCCTACTATATGTGACATCATACAGTCTATATGTAATGTAGACAATTGGACAGGTGGCACAATTTCAAGCAGCACCAAAGGAATCACATGTATTAGTAGTGAAGAGAATTTTCAGATATCTCAAAGGAACGGAAGAGTTTGGATTATGGAATCCAAAAGGAAAAGATCTATCTCTTATTACCTACACAGATGCAGATTGGGAAGGTTGTATTGATGACCGATGAAGCACTAGTGGAGCAGTGTTCTATTTGGGTGAGTGTTTAGTATCATGGATAAGAAAGAAACAATCATCAATATCTCTATCTATAGTCGAGGCAGAGTATATTGGAGCAGCAACATGTTGCACACAATTTCTTTGGATGAAACAAACTTTGACATATATACAAGTTGAGTATGATGAGCTCATTCCAATCTATTGTGATAATACAAGAGCCATAAGTATCTCAAAGAACCCGATGATGCACTCCAAGACGAAGCACATTTTAATCAAGTATCACTTTCTACGGAAACAGGTTGCATAAAAGAACATTGGAGTTGAGTATGTGGGCACAAAAGAACAAGTGGCAGACATCTTTACAAAACCGCTTCCACGGGAAGCCTTTGAGTATCTTCACCAGAGACTCGGAGTTATTTATACTCCAAAATGAATGCTTTTGAATGATTGTTTTATATGTCTTAAATGTACATGAGGAAGCACCATAAAGAGGAAAATTTAGTTAGGGGGAGCAACCCTAGATGGAAAGATACCTTTTCTATTGATGACAAAGGGGGAGAGATTCATAAGATTCAGAGGACAGAGGCATAATTCCAGGGGAGAAATGGTCACGGAGATGTAGAGGACATAGGCATGGTTCCAGGGGAAGCATGAGTGATATGAATTCGGTATGAAATGATTTCATTATTGCATCAGAGTTTTTCCATCAATGACAAAGGGGGATATTGTTGATTAAGGTTGGTTTTCATTGATGTCAACCCTTGAAGAAAGTCTGATAGAGAATTTCGGTAGCACAAAGTTTTGGGTAATGGACCCAAGGTTGTTTCATGTATAATGGTATGAGTTTTAATATATTTGAAGGTAATACTATTATATATGGATAGTACATGTCATTCCATTTATGGTGGTATGTGGAACGTCACATAACTCCTCACGGTTTGAGAGTTATGGCCTTACGAAGTTGGAGGACCCTCATATGTTGGCTTGAAGCGCCAAAAGGTCAAAGAAGTCAAAGAGATTGAAAAGAAGAAATCATTATTTAAATGATAAAGTAAAGTGACAAAGTCAAGAAGGATTATTTAAATAATAAAGTGAAGTGACAAAATCAAAGAATGTTATTTAAATGATAAAGTGAGGTGACAAGGTCAAGGAGGAATATTTAAATGATAAAGTAATGGAGAACTTTCTAATTATAGAAAGTGGTTAACCCTAAAAATGAGGAAAATAGGTTAAGTGACCAATAAATGGGTTAAGTGACCTAGAAATAGGTTAAGTGACCTAGAAATGGGTTAAGTGACCTAGAAGATGCTTCTAAGGAAGATATTTGGAGAGTATAAATAAGAGGCAAGGATCTCTCATTTTATATCACACTTGAGAATATTGAATATCTATAGGTGACTGAGGTAAACAAAGGATATCTAAGCTGAATTTTAGAGGGAAGGTGAAGAAAATAAGGCAAGAATTCAAGGGAGTATAAATTCTTTTGATGATGCTTTCTAAGGTATGTTATTTACAGGTCATCTCACCATTTTCACAATAACTTTTTTTCTAGAATGATTCAGACCATGAAATTTATATACCATTGAGGAAACATATCCAAGTATCCATGGTAAAAAATTCATCTTGTGGATCGTTTTTTTTTGGATTTACACTCCATGGAAAATAGGGTTTGTGGCTAGTCCTGAAACTAGTCTAAAACAGGTGTTTCGGGTAAAAACGTCATAATTTCTTCATAACATATATAAATTTAGTAAAACAAAATCTGTTGCTTAGAGTAAATTCTATAGTATTCTATGTAACATGTTCAAATACATTCAACAAATATTTCATGCGGGGCACACTCTACAAGATCGCTCTCTAGAATAAGCCAGAATTTAGCAAGGTATGCCATTTTTGCTATAACTCCTTTTCTTAGAGGTTCCAAGTAGTGACACCTGGAGGAATTTCATAAAACAAAATGAAGAAAATTGTGTACTACTTTAAGATATTTATTCATTATAGGTACATAGTTATGATTATTTAAATTTAGGGTTGTTGACTAATCCCAAACTAGTCATGTGAGACTAAATAAAAGTTGTTGAAAATGTTAGTCTCTTGTTGTGAAAGTTAAGGAAGTTTTGAAGGTATGTGATCATATACACTAGGTCTATTACAGAGTTACAAATCATATTTGTATGATGAAATTGATGAGGACTTTTGGTTAAGGTACATGTTGGGTAGATGGTTGAGACAAGTAGTTGATGAGTTGGCACATACATGAGGTGTATAGTTGATGATGTTGGTACATATTGATGAGTCATATTTGATGAGTACTTGACACATGATTGGTACATACTTGGTACATGGTTGGATTCACTTGTTTATGGTACAGGTTGATTACAGGTTGTTTGGTATTGGTTGGTGCATGGTTGATGCACTTGTTTATGGTACAGGTTGATTACAGGTTGAGGTACAGGTCGATGCATGGTTGATGCATGGTTCAGGTTTATTGGTACATGTTTACAGTGGTATATCTCACATTGATATTGTGACAGTGGTTCCATCATTCTAATTCTACTTCAGGGTAGTTGTACGAGGCAAGGACAGGTGGTTGTACCACCTTTCGGTTGTAGCCAGAGAACATAGGGGGTTGTAGCCTCCTTCTGGTTGTAGCCAGAGAATAGGGGATTTGGATATTCCTTTAGGTTATAGCCTAAGAAACAAGGGGTTTGGAGCCTCCTTCCAGTTGTATATGGAAAACAAAGGAATTTGGTGCTTCCAATGAATGTAATTCTTCAAGACATATAAGAAAAAACATTTCGTGGTTTTTTCCCGCTTTGGGTTTCCACGTAAAACACTGGTGTATTGTGTATGTGTATGATTGTTCATTTGTTTATTGCTTATTTACTCTACAATTATTGGATGATAATGCTACATTGATATAACACTTATATTATATGGTTAAAAATAATTAAATTTCTCTATTACTGATTCACCCCCCTCTCAATAATTCAACAATTGGAATTAGAGCAGGTTCCTTCAAAAATCAGTTTAACCACTGAAATGTAGATCATGGAGAGAAACAACTTGTATAAAAATGGAATACCATATTTCAATGGACAGAAGTATGCATTTTGGAGCATAAGGATGAAAACATATATACAGGCACAGGGATTTGAAATTTGGCAATCAATTGTATATGGATACACAACACCAGTAGTTCTGCCAACAAATGACAAAGAAGTGAAACTCGGTTAGAATAATTTCAAAGCCAAAATGAACTTCTGAATGGTCTTAGTGAAATGGTATTCACCAAAGTTTCACATTGTAAATCTACTAAAGAGATTTGGGACAAACTTCAAAATATTTATGAAGGAGATTTAAAAGTCAAAGAAGCAAAGCTTCAAACTTACAGAGGTCAGTTCAAACAACTTAAGATGAAGGAAGGTGAGAATATTGCATCTTACTTTTTATGAGTTGATGAAATAGTAAATGAAATCATAGGATTGGGAGAAGAAATCAAAGAAACTGTAATTGTTCAAAAATTACTAAGATCTCTTCCTATGGGATTTGACCCTAAGATATCAGCACTAGAAGAAAGATAATATCTAAACTCAATAAGCATGGAAAAATTACATGGAATATTCACAGCATATGAAATGAGAACTGAACAGGAAAATCCATATGTAAAAGAAGAAGCCTTCAAAGCATCCAAAATGTAATATCAAAAGGGAAGGAAAAAAGAATAGCATAGCAGCAGTAGTGATGTCTCGGAAGATGATGAAGAAGTGGCCAACTTTGTCAAAAGACTGAACAATGGAACCAACGGTAGGTATAGATGTAAGCTTCATTTAATTTGCGTTAATTGTGATGGTATTGGTCATTTTGCTAACAAATTTCCTTATAATAAAAAGAGAAATGATGAAGGTTACTCAAAAGGCAAACAAACATATAAAGGAAAAAGAACCACAAAGAAAGTTTTCAAGAAAATCTTGTAAACCAAAGAAGACATATCATCATTAGATGAAGATGAAGTCAGTGACAGTGAGACAAAAAGAGTTATATTCATGACAATAGAAGACTCTGATAAAGAAGAATTTGAAGAAGAATATGAAGAATCTGAAGAAGAATATGAATAAGTCGAAGAAGAAATTGAAGAGGTATAAGTTGACTACCGAGAGGAATTAATGTGTGCCATAGAATTTATCAGAAGAGAAAATAAGAAAAACAAGAAACTGCAAGCAAAACTAGACAAGAAAGAAGACACTCAAGAACTAGAACAAATGATCACATATTTGAAGGTTCAAATAGAAGAAGATAAAATAATTGAAGAAGCACTCAAAGAACAACTAGAAAAAAAAGACAAGATCATTGGAAATTTGGAAGTAGGGATTGTCACATTAAGAAAAGATGTTCAAAAGAAAAATGTGCAGAACAACTCAAAAGTTTTGGATGAAATTATCAGCAGTCAAAAATCTCATCATGACAAGTCCAGACTTGGATACAATCAGACAAAAAAAGGATCAATCTCCAAAACAACATAGCAAGAAACATATCCAAAAATCTATGCAGAGACAATCAAGGGGGATAGGAAGATTACAAGGACACTCCTCCACCGAGAAGATTCATATTTCATAATCAATAACCAACAAATAGGCCTCAGGAAGAACGAGAATTTATAATAGTGCCTCCTTTCAAAAGATCTTCAAATCCCAGGTATCAAACTATATTTTTTGGTTTATGTTATAAATTTAATAATTTTGGACATAAACATGTGAATTGTGGAGCTAACAACAGGAACAAAAACAAATTTAAAAGTCATACACAAAGGGATTATCCAAGAAGGCCTAGTGAAACACAGAGAAGAAGTTACAACAGGTTTGAATCTTTGAGCACTGAAGTGGAATGTTACAAATGTAACAATTTTGGAAACATGGCCAAAGATTACAGAATGACAGTCCCTCCTAGAGAACCACAAAAGAATAGCAACAATCACAAACAAGAACCTCATAAAAGGACATAGATAAGAAAGAAGGATCAGTATAGCAATGAAGAATGCACACTCTCTCTACAAGATAAGAAGAAGAAATATGGTTGGTATGTTGACAGTGGCTATTGAAAACACATGACAAGTGATAGAGACAAGTTTCTTACGTTACGAAAGGAAAGAGATGGATCAGTCTCCTCTGGAAATGATGATTCAGCTAAAATCATTGGAAAATGCACATTACGAATTGGCAACAAGAATACCAAGGAAGAAAATGTTCTAGTAGTAGAAGATATGAAACATAATATTCTAAGTGTGAGTCAAATGTGTGACCAAGGTCACAAATTTACTTTCGATTCACAAAAGTGAGAGATAAGAAAATAAGGTTCTGGAAAATTGTTTGCTACAGCTATGAGAACTTCAAGCAACATATATGTATTAAGTGAAATTGGAAATGAAAAGTGTTTTCTAGGAAAGGAATATGAAACTTGGCTATGGCATAGAAGAATGGGTCACATACATTTTGATAACCTTGTCAAAGTCAACAGAAGAGAAGAAATCAGAGAAATGCCTTGGATCACGAAACCAACCAACACTTTATGCAAGCATTGTCAACAAGGAAAGAAAACAAATACCAGGTTCAAATCAAAGGAATATCCAATGACACGACCACTAGAAATTGTGCATATTGATCTAGTTGAACCAACTACAAAAAAGGGTTTAAAAGGTGAGAAATATTTTATGTTAATAGTTGATGATTATACAAGAATGATTGCAGATTGCTTTCTCAAGAATAAGTCAAAAGCTTTTGAAAACTTCAATATATACAAGGAAATGGTTGAAAATGAAATGGATTCAAAAATCAAATGCTTGAGATATGATAATGGAGGAGAGTTCACTTCAAAGAAATTTATAGACTACTGCAACAGTTATGGAATAAAAAGGCAATTCTTCGTTGCTAGGAAACCTCAACATAATGGAGTTGTTGAAAGGAAAAATAGGACAATACAGGAAATGGCTCGAACAATGCTAATGGATCTAAAATTGACAGATATATTTTGGACACAGACAGTGCATACATCAGTTCACATTCAAAACAAAGTAATGCTCAGAAACAACACTAACAAAACTCCCTACGAGCTATCGAAAGGAAGACCACCAAATGTGAATCACTTCATATTTTTTGGAAGAAAATGCTACAACAAAAGAGAAGATGGATAAATGGGAAAGTTTGACTCTCATGTGGACAAAGGAGTACTTATTGGTTACTCAAGTACAAGGAAAGCGTACAAGTGTTACAATATGAGATTGAACAGAGTTGTAGAAAGCATCAATGTAACAATTAATGAAACAAGCAGACTAGAATCAAAGGAAGAAGAAAATGAATCAATGGAACAACTTTTCGAAGAAGAAGAATAAGATGAAAAGGAAGTAGAAGAGGACGCTGAAGAGAATCCGACAAAAGAGGAAGAGCAAGTTCAGCAAGTACCTCCAAAGGCACATAGCAGATGAGTACAGAAGAATAATCCTTCATATCAGATTATCGGAAACAAAGACGTAGGAGTTGAGACTAGAAGAAGAATTTGTTCACCAGAACAAACACTCCTAGCACTCACATCTACAATTGAACCAACCTATTTTGAAGAGGCCAGCAAGGATGAATTTTTGAACTAGGCCATGGATGAAGAATTGGATCAAATAGAGAAAAATGACACTTGGGAATTGGTTCCAAGACCAAAGGATAAGAATGTGATCGACACAAAGTGGATATACAGGAATAAATTGAACGAAGATGGACAGGTTACAAGGAACAAAAATAGATTGGTATGTAAAGGATATGCATGGGTTGAAGGAATCGACTTTGAAGTGAAATTTTTCCCAGTTGCCAAAATGGAAGAAAACTAATTTCTTTTAGCTTATGCATGCTCCAAAAATATTAAAGTGTATCAGATGGACATAAAATCATCTTTTCTAAATGGGGAACTTGAAGAAGAAGTCTACATTGAACAACCAGAAGGATTTCAATTGTCAGAGAATGAAGACTATGCAAATTAAAGAAGGCCTTGTATGGTCTAAAATAGGCTCCTAGAGCATGGTACTATAGAGTGGATATATATCTACAGTAGGAAGGGTTCAGAAAAGAAGTGCAAACAACAACCTCTACATCAATGTAAGTCAAGGTAATATTTTATTAATTGAAGTTTATGTTGATGATATTATTTTTGGTAGTGATGATGATAGGTTAAGCCAAAACATTTCAAAGGATATGCAGAATGAATTTGAAATGTCATTACTTGGAGAACTATCCTTCTTTCCGGGACTTCAGATACATCAAAGCAACCAAAGAATTTTTATTTCTCAAACCAAGTATATTAGAGAAATGCTAAAGAGGTTCAGAATGTAAGATTTCAAACCAATTATCACTCCCATGCAAACCAATTGCAAGTTAAGAAAAGATGATCATTCAAAGTATACATATCATAGGCAATACAGGTCAATGATTGCCAGCGTACTATATGTGACATCATCCAGACCAGATGCAATGCAGGCAGTTGGGCAGGTGTCATGATTTCAAACATTACCAAAGGAATCACATGTATTATCAGTGAAGAGAATTTTCAGATATCTCAAAGGAATAGAAGAGTTTGGATTATGGTATCCAAAAGGAAAGGATCTATCTCTTATTGGCTACATAGATGTAGATTGGAAAGGTTGTATTGATGATTGACAAAGAACCAGTGGAGAAGCGTTCTACTTGGGTGAGTGTTTAGTATCATGGATAAACAAGAAACAATCATTAGTATCTCTATTTACAGCTGAGGCAGAGTGTATTGCAGTAGCGGCATGTTGTACATAGGTTCTTTGGATAAAAAAAACTTTGATAGATATGTAGGTTGATTATGATGAGAACATTCCAATTTATTGTGATAATATGAGCGCCATCAGTATCTCAAAGAACTCGGTGATGCACTCCAATACGAAGCACATTCCCATAAAGTATTACTTTCTACGGGAACAGGTTGCAAAAAAGAACATCAAAGTTGAGTATGTGGGCACAAAATAACAAGTGGCAGATATCTTTACAAAACCACATCCATGTGAAGCCTTTGAGTATCTTTTCCAGAGACTCAGAGTTATTTCTACTCCAAAATTAATTATTTTGAATGCTTATCTTATATGCCTTAGATGTAAATGAGAAAGCACCATAAAGAGGACATTTCAGTCAAGGGGAGCATCCCCAGATGGAAAGATACCTTTTCCATTGATGACATAGGGGGAGATATTCATCATAGGCATAGGATAGAGGCATGATTCCAAGAGGAGCAATGGTCACAGAGATGCAAAGGATAGAGGCATGGTTCCAGGGGGGGAATGAGTGATATGACTTTAGTATTGCATGAAATGATTTCATTATTGCATCAGAGTGTTTTCATCAATTCCAAAGGGGGATATTGTTGATTAAGGTTGGTTTTCATTGATTTCAACCCTTGAAGAAAGTTTGGTAGCGAATTCCAGTAGAAAAAATGTTTGGGTAATGGACCCAAGGTTGTTTCATGTATAATGGTATGAGTTTTAATATCTTTGAAGGTAATATTGTTCTATATGGATAGTACGTGTCATTCCATTTCTGGTGGTATGTGGAACGTCACATAACTCCTCACGGTTTTAGAGTTATGGACTTTCAAAGTTGGAGGACCCTCATATATTGGCTTGAAGCCCCAAAAGGTCAAAGAAGTCAAAGAGCTTGCAAAGAAGAAATTATTATTTAAATGATCAAGTAAAGTGACAAAGTCAAGAAGGATTATTTAAATAATAAAGTGAAGTGGCAAAATCAAAGAAGATTATGTAAATGATAAAGTGAGGTGACAAAGTCAAGGGGGAATATTTAAATGATAAAGTAATGGAGAACTTTCTAATTATGGAAAGTGGTTAACCCTGAAAATGAGGAAAATAGGTTAAGTGACCTAGAAGATGCTTCTAAGGAAGATATTTGGAGAGTATAAATAAGAGGCAAGGCTCTCTCAGTTTATATCACACTTGAGCATATTGAATATCTATAGGTTCTTGAGATAACCAAAGGATATATAAGCCAAATTTAATAGGGAAGGTGAAGAAAAGAAGGTTGGAATTCAAGGGAGGACAAAAATTTTTGATGATGCTTTCTAAGGTATATTATTTATAGGCCATCTCACCATTTTCGCAATAAATGTTTTTCTAGAATGATTCAGACTGTGAAATTGATAGGCCATTGAGGAAACATATCCAAGTATATGTGGTAAAAAAATTCATCTTGTGGTTCATTGTAGTTTTTGATTTACACTCCGTGGAAAATAGGGTTTGTGTCTAGTCCTGAAACTAGTCTAAAACAAGGTATTTCAGGTAAAAAGGTCATAAATTCTTCATAAAAGATACAAATTCAGTAAGACTAAATGTGTTGGTTAGAGTACAATATTTAGTATGTTGTCTAACATTTTCATATCCATTAAACAAATATTCTATGTGGAGCACGATCTGCAAGTTCGCTCTTTAGTATAAGCCAAAATTCAGCAAGGTGTGCCATTTTTGCTATAACTCCTTTTCTGAGAGGTTCCAAGTAGTGACACCTGGAGGAATTACATAAAAAAAAACTGAAGACAATTGTGTACTACTTTCAGATCTTTATTCATTACAGGTACATAGTTATGATTATTTCAAGTTAGGGTTGTTGACTAATCCAAAACTAGTCATGTGAGACTAAAGAAAAGTTTGATGAAAATGCTAGTCTCTTCTTGTGAAAGTTAAGGAAGGTTTGCAGGTATGTGATCATATACACCAGGTCCATTACAGAGTTACAAATCATATTTGGATGATGAAATTGATGAGGGATTTGGGTTAAGGTACATATTGGGTACATGGTCGAGACAAGTAGTTGATGAGTTGGCAAATACATGAGGTGTATAGTTGATGATGTTGGTACATATCGATGAGTCATAGTTGATGAGTAGTTGACACATGATTGGTACATAATTGGTACATGGTTGGATGCACGTGTTTATGGTACAGGTTGATTATGGGTTGTTTGGTACAGGTTTGGGCATGGTTGATGCAYTTGTTTATGTTACAGGTTGATTACAGGTTGAGGTACAGGTTGATGCATGGTTGATGCATGGTTCAGGTTTATTGTTATAGGTTTAAGTGACCTAGAAATGGGTTAAGTGACCTAGAAGATGCTTCTAAGGAAGATATTTGGAGAGTATAAATAAGAGGAAAGGCTCTCTCATTTTATATCACACTTGAGAATATTGAATATATATAGGTGACTGAGGTAACCAAAGGATATCTAAGCCGAATTTCAGAGAGAAGGTGAAGAAAAGAAGGTCAGAATTCAATGGAGGATAAATTCTTTTGATGATGCTTTCTAAGGTATGTTATTTACAAGTCATCTCACCATTTTCGCAATAAATGTTTTTCAAAATGATTCAGACCGTGAAAATGATAGGACATTGAGGAAACATATACAATTATATGCGGTAAAAAATTCATCTTGTGGGTCGTTGTAGTTTTGGATTTACACTCAGTGGAAAATAGGGTTTGTGGCTAGTCCTGAAACTAGTCTAAAACAGGTATTTCGGGTAAAAACATCATAACTTCTTCATAACAGATACAAATTCAGTAAGACCAAATGTGTTGGTTAGATTAAATTCTTTAGTATGTTGTGTAAAATTTTTAGATCCATTCAACAAATATTTCATGTGGAGCATGCTCTACAAGGTCGCTCTCTAGAATAAGCCAGAATTCAGCAAGGTATGTCATTTTTCTATAACTCCTTTTATGAGAGGTTCCAAGTAGTGACACCTAGAGGAATTGCATTAAAAAAACTGAAGAAAATTGTGTACTACTTTCAAATATTTATTCATTATAGGTACATAGTTATGATTATTTCAAGTTAGGGTTGTTGACTAATCCAAAACTAGTCATGTGAGACTAAAGAAAAGTTTTATGAAAATGCTAGTCTCTTGTTGTGAAACTTAAGGAAGTTTTGTAGGTATGTGATCATATACACTAGGTCCAATACAGAGTTACAAATCATATTTGGATGGTGAAATTGATGAGGGCTTTTGGTTAAGGTACATGTTGGCTACATGGTTGAGACAAGTAGTTGATGAGTTGGCACATACATGAGGTGTATAGTTGATGATGTTGGTACATATTGATGAGTCATAGTTAATGAGTAGTTGACACATGATTGGTACATAATCAGTACATGGTTGGATGCACTTTTTTATGGTATAGGTTGTTTGGTACAGGTTGGTGCATGGTTGATTCACTTGTTTATGGTACAAGTTGATTACAAGTTGAGGTACAGGTTGATTCATGGTTGATGCATGGTTCAGGTTTATTGGTATAGGTTTTCAGCGGTATATCTCACAATTATAGTGTGACATCAGTTCCATCATTCTACTTCTACTTCAGAGCAGTTGGACGGGGCAAGGACAGGTGGTTGTAGCCACCTTCTGGTTGTAGCCAGAGAACATAAGGGGTTGTAGCCTCCTTTTGGTTGTAGCTAGAGAATAGGGGAGTTGGAGCTTCCTTCAGGTTGTAGCCTGAGAAACAAGGGGGTTGGAGCCTCCTTCCAGTTGTAGCTGGAAAATAAAGGAATTTGGTGCTTCCAATGAATGAAATTCTTCAAGGCATATAAGAAAAATCATTATGTGGTTTTCTCTCGCTTTGGGTTTCCACGTAAAATAATGTTGTACTATGTATGTGTATGATTGTTCATTTGTTTATTTCTTATTTACTCTGCAGTTATTGGATGATAATGCTACATTGATATAACACTTGGATTATATGGTTAAAAAGGATTAAATTTATCTATTACTGATTCACCCCCCCTCTCAATAATCCAACAAGACGTCACATCCTGCTTGACCAATCCAATGCAATGACGACGCACTGTGCTCTTCTAGTTGCCTGTGACGACCTTTGCTCGTCGCATTGTGTCCCACACCCAGCCTGCAACGACTCCTGTAGATTTTGTTGGAGTGAGTCAATTTGTCTTTTACCTCCCAGTTTTGCCTTAGTTGTCTGGGTTTAACTTCCTATGCCATTGTTTGCTTGATCTCTAAGTTTAAATCTTACTCTTGATTGGTTTTCAGTGATTGAAAGTCTTTCTTTGTGTTTTGTAAGTTTTTGCTTGTGATCATTGTCAGAAGGATATAATCTCAGATCTTGATCTGGGTGCTTGTTTGACAAAGATTCTTTGGTTTGCATGAAGTTTTGGATTCATTTTATTCTTCAGATTGTTTTTTAATTAAGAAACTCTTTTTGCTTTCATATTTCAAAAGGTTGTCTTGTCTTTTTCATTTTTGTCTATATTACGAATTTGATTTCGAAATTGTGTTGAGAATGTCTTGATTTTCTTGGATTACATTTTTCTTTTGTCATCACATTTATAATTTTGTTTTGAAAAGTAAGAATTGAATTTGTTTATTATTTTTAGTAATATTTCATAAGAAAATTGTTACATTCGAAATATTGGTTAGAGAAGAGAATTGGAATTTTTTGTGGTTCATGATTATTTGGAATTGTATTCATTCAGAATTAAGAAATTGCAATTCATAGCTTTTTGTACTTCAAAGGAATACCTTGTCCCTACTGTAATTAGAGTTCATTGAATTCAAAAATTGTACATTCATATTTTTTTTCATTTTATTGGGTCAAGGTCACAACATCAACAACTTCATTTTCATCTCCCTTTTGAGTAAACAACAGCCTCTAAAACACAACATAAATTTAAAATTTATTAGTAACTTTTATTTTCTAGGGATCTTTTTCACCAACATTAGCTAGGATAACACTTTGGAATAGGTTGTAAGGTGCACTCTCCAAAGCATAAAAACACACAATAGTATCTTGTGATAGGGAGAGTTCAAATCCAATTGCTATATTTTGTCTTGGGAAGCCCTTCTCACACAAGGGTCAAACTTGAGGTCGCATTGAGATTGGCAAAGTTACTTACCCTGCTTTGTTGGTATTAGTGTAGATATTGCGCATATTATTGGGGGTCACTTGAAGGTATACCCACAATTATGAGTGGAAGCCTTTCAATTTGATTTCGGGCTAGATACCCTGCCTTTGAGCGTGGATCAGATTGTTGATTGTTTCCCCATGCATCATTGCAGTAAGTGGTAACCTTAGTAGCCTATATCTTTAGGGTATTTACACAAGGTGGTTGTGGAGGGGCAAGTCTTCAAGGTACCTTGAATCGACATTGGTCAAACTCACTCCGGCTCCTTGGAGGGTATACCCATGATTATGTGTGGGAGCTTGCACCAGGGTGTAATTTCGTTAAGCAGGTCATCAACATAAATTTTCCACCCGCTTATCCCAACCCATTCTTGTCTTGATTTCACAAAGTTGGATTTCATCACCAACTAGTGACTTTGAAACAAGAAGGTGTGTTTGCTTGGTTTGATTCTTAGATTTTATTAGTGAGTGTTGTTTGTTTTCTCTAGTTGGCTATATGTGTTTTTGTTCTTTATTTGGTTCAGCCAACATCGGCCTTTTCCGTTCACGTAGGATGCAAGGGATAACCTCAGAATATCTAAAAGGTTACCAACCTTTTCTTTCTAACTCACCAGAAGGCTCTCCTGAGGGAGTAGTCAATAACGAAGTAGCTTCTGAAGTCAAAAGCACACACTCTTTGGAAGGATTTTAGATTGTTTCAGACTCTTTAGAGGATTTTCGACTCCCTGTCAATCCGTTATTGAGTGTTGTACGAAATCCACGTATGCTTAGGATGAACTCATCGGGAGAAATTGTTGTTGATGAAAATTTTGAAGTACCTACTGGACCTAACGTGGGGTCTGGAGTAGAGGATCCACATTTTCATAGTGAATCATTTAGGACCTCATCTCACACTGTTAGAACTTCTAATCCTAGTTCTGTCCCTTTGAAATTACATGATATTTACGACAACCTAGGAGGGAGTCCTGATCAACCTATGGCATCACAAATGCCTAAGACGTGTGTTACCTATACGGTACCTTTAGACCATTTCACTGGTACTACCAGTAGTTTCACCGCCATTTCGGACCAATTGTTGGTTGGTTCTCACTTGATTCTTCCTCTCCAGATGGCCCATTCTATTGTGGTCCCACAAGATACCAGGGTTTCTACCGGGAATGTGGTCGTTAGCCAAGCTCCTATTAGGACACCACTTCCATATAGACCTAATCCATCACTTCCCCCTGGGTATAAATCTCTGAATACTTTCATTGATATCCCTACCCAGGTTCCATCTGGTGGTTGTGGACTTTTTGTTTCTCCTGGTTATAACATTGTGAGTCAGTTTGTTTCCTACACCTGCCCAAATTCTCTCCGGAGGGCCTTACATTCCTCCTCCACCTTTGTTAGGAGGATCTCACCATCCTATCCCTAGTGGATCCAACCCAGTTGGAGGCACCAGTATTTCTATTACTTTTGGTTTCCATATGCCTGTTGGAGGTCAACCTCAAGCTGGGGGGCAACCTCAATTTGGGGGACAACCTCAGATTGGGGCACAACCTCAACTTGGGGAGAAACATCAAGTTGGATTCCATAATTCAATTTATGGACAAAACACACTTATGTTACAAACTCAACCTTGGAATCTTCCTTTCCAAGGAAATATACAACCGTCTAGGGGGAAACATCCTCAAGTTAATTCTTTTGTGCCCCATAACCTAGGTCAACCATATCCAGGTTCTTTGAATCCCACTTGGGGTCAAAACTTTCAATCTAATGTTCCTTTCCAAGGGAACATCCCTAATCAACCCAACCTTGTGGGATATATGCCTCAAAATCCTCCACAACCGAATCTGTCAGGAATGTCTAATTATTTTCAAACTACTTATGATCCTACTGGTATACCTATGGGGCTTCCCCCTCAAAACTTCCATCTTCCTCAAGTAAACTGACAGTTTCCTTTTCTAGCCACTTTGGATTTACTTGATTTGTCTAGGATTTTGAATGATCCTATCTTATATTCTCCTTATTGGCCCATCATACCATCCAAGTTACTGTCCGAAATTCCTAAATTTGATGGTCAAGTGGGAGAATATCTGAATAATCATGTTATGACTTTTCATCTATGGTGTTCGTCCAACTTCTTGATGGATGGCTCCATCAGATTTCGACTTTTCCAATGAACTCTCATGGGTTTGGTAGAAAAATGGTACACCGCGTTACCATGAGGTTTATTTAATGACTTTAACACCCTAGCCATGTCCTTTTTGACACATCACTAGTTACAAATTCGATACAAGACGGGAACCAAAATTTTGAGTTCTTTTAAACAATACTCATCCACTCATATTTCTAATCACATCCATGAGTGGAGGAGGAGAAGACGTTTGAACAAAGTTCCTCTTCTTGATAAACTATTGGCTAAGTGGGTTACCAAATCACTCATTGGACCTATCACTCATGATGTTTCCATGGGTGGTGTTGTCACTGAAGAGTAGTCGATTAGTCGTGCTCAATATCTAGATATTGTTTATTCACAAACGGAAACACTTTACGATTTGATCCCTGACACACATCGTCCTTCCACAAACTCTACCCCAACACCTCCAGCAGCTTCTCATGCGGATGATGGTGTGATTGGCACTTTTCACACTAAATATCAGTCCACACACGTCGGTCACACCAATCCCAAATCTAATAATTCTAATGTACAAAATACTCCTACTCCTACTCCTCCCACCGGTAAGACTGCTAAAGTTTATTATGTTCAATCCGTACCTGTTGGACCTTGACCACGTTTTGGATAACTTGGGTCACGTTTGATCGATTTTGGGACTTCGACGGGCTGGTCGAAGACAGAGCGTCAGGCGAAGTGGAGATCACGGGATCTCACCCCCTTTTTTGAGGGATTTTTGGGTTTAGGGTTTATGTAACGGGTATGGGGATATCTAGGCGATGTAAGACATAGTAACTAATCAGTTGTAGGTTGATAGTGAAGTGTTATGCTAAGTGAAAGTAATGTAATTAGTTGGGTCTATGTGATTGAGTTGGATCTATGGATATTGTGTGTCAAGAACTTGTAGAGCTAAGTGCAAGTGAGTGTAAAGAGGCTCGGTGTTGTACCTAACTCGGGGAAGGAGGATCTGGTGAGCTGTGCGTAGATCTCCTATCCTATGCAGAGTGGGGTTTTTGGGCTCTGTTCATGTAATAATATTGACAGAAGATAATAAAGAAGAATAAGAGTTGGTGGATGTAGCCCCGCGCTAGGGGTGAACCACGTATATCCTGTGTTATGATTGCTTTGTATGATTGATGTGATTTATGCTTAATGTTGTTATGTTTATGTATGTTATATGCATCTGATATAGTATCTTAGTACTTAGTGATGTGAATGAATGCTATATATGATCTATTTCTATGTGCTAAGTGCTTGGAAGTGTTAGATCTTGTTGAATACTATGTTGTTCTATAATTAGGGTTTGAATCTGCAATGTAAATAAGGGTTAAATGCTAATGAATGTTAGCTGCTAAGTGATCTGTTAAGGTATTTTAATCATAGATATGTATCGCAACTAGGTTTCAGACATCTAATTCTTGCAACCCCCCCTGCCTCTACCTCGAGTGAGACGTCATCTACTTTGCAAGTGTTGTCGAAAGGGCCGGTAGTTATGATTTTTTTGGTGCGTTGATAAAGTGTTGAACCCTGGGTCTACCCCTATGCCAACAAATGGTTCCATTTCCAGGACATGAAACTGTGATTGTTGAGAACTAAAGAAAAGAGAAAAATTTTGTGCGTAGATCTGTTGTTGTAAGTGCGCAGTAGTCCACTTGACTTGTGAAGATCTATGCTAAGAAAGGAACTAGATCTGAAGAAAAGAGGTAAGATCTTGAACCTTTGTTCTCTGATAAAGGTAAGATAAGTGAAAATTTTTGTTTCGAAAGAATGGATCTATGTATGTTTGATAAATTTTGTCCTAGTCTGAAAACAAGGGCACAGCTAGAAAACGAATATTTGATATCAATAGATCTGATAGAACTAGTGAAAGATATGTTATTCCTATGCATAGAAATAATTTTTGGATTGACAAGTGGATGAAGGATCCTAGAAAAAAAAAAATTCAGATCCACCACTGTGACCCCAGTGCGCAGTATAGGAAAGGTTGGGAATTGTTTAAGAGAAAGAGAGGATTGACTCGTTGTTATAATTGCAGAAGACCGGTACATCTTGCTAAGGAATGCCCTGGTAGAAATCTGATTTTTCTTTTTTGTAAAGCCGTGGATCATGAAGTTTTAGATTTCCATAGAATGATTTCCAAAGTTGAAAATATGAACATGAGACAAGAAGACCATGAGGAAGGCCAAGAGACTAAGAATATTCTCAAGAACCAGAAAGAATCAAAGGCTATATTATTGCAGATGAAATAAACCTTGAATGATAAAAAAAGACACCAGTTTTTCGGAGATCATAAAAGAGAAAGAGTGCATAGAAACAAGAATAGAAGACTTCGACATAGACTGTGTCCTGGATGAGGAAACACATGTGAATATCATGACAGAAAGAACTTGGGAAATTTTGGGAAAACCCGCTAAATAGGATTGTTTAAAGGGAATATGATAACCCTATGTGGAATACTTACCCAGATACCTATGAGTGCTCATGGCACTTCGACAGAAGAATAATTTGAGTTCGTTAAGTTTTTTGAGAACATCGCCCCATTTTCTATTTTTCTAGCAAAAACTTGGGTTGAGAAAGATCAGATCCGAAGGGAATAAGAAGAAGAAACTCTAGAACCGAACAAGAAACAACTAAGAGATTTCATGGCTAGGAGAATAGCACGCTTAATATAAGAGAAAGAGGACAAGTCGAACCAACTAAGGGCCAGATATCGGTTTGTCAAAGTTGAAAGAACGCAGGTAGACTTGAAACATTTGTCCACTCGGGAGAGTAGAGAACCTACTCCAGAACGAGAAGATCTATTACCCTTGAACCTTGTGAAAGACCCTCAGCAGTGCGAAGTTCCTATGCCAAGAGGAGATAAGAACAATAACGGAAAAAAGAAACCAGTAACTCAAAACAGGAAATAAAGCCAAAAATCTCAGCAAGAAGAAAGAAAATCTAGAAAAATTGCAAGAAGTACTAGAGAGGACTTCACAGAAAGAAGGTTTACAGAACTGGAACTTCGTCAGGATATCATAACAATGTAAATTGGCACTTCACCACGACGAATCAATATGACCGTTGGAGGTGTCCCGACCGTTAGAATGACGCTCCATAACATATATAAACGCAGTTATTGCCGGAACGTTTTCCATTAGACCGTTGGGACCGCACCACAATGGATGAAATTGGATTGATTAAGGCATTCCTACTCGTTAGAGGGATTCATTACAATGATGTCTATTTATCCCATCGAGCATTGCACTGTGAACACTTTTGCCAATTGTGATTATTCGAGCTAATTATTACCGCGTCGTGATTATTGAGACCTCGCCACTTGTGTTGTTACAATGAGTGTTTGTTCACCGACCGAGATATCAAATATCGAGTGTGCATATCGGACAAAATTAGCACAGTATAAAAATTCGTTGAAGATATCCTAATAGACCTCATGGCCAAGAAGTTTATGTCTGGAAGCATCCAAGCTTAGTCGATGAGAGGAGTGCAAGCATCCCCATCAACTGCTCGTGGATTCGAACCATCCCAAGCTACAATAGAGAAATGAACCAAGCATCATGATGAATTAGCAAATGCAAAGCTCATCCCATATATCCTACCTAACTACATCCCACCTCTGGTTGGTGTGGTGAATCATGAAAGCATCTCGAGGGACTTTGACTACATAGTCATCATTGCGTACCTCCCGAAGAGAATATGTGCAATCAGACCACAGTTGGAGAGGATTATGACGTTGAATATCAGCGACTATAACTTAGGAGACCACAAGAACTATGTCATTCTTGCACCATACAAATATTTGACCAAGACAAGGGGAAGAAGTCGAAGATCATCCCCCAGTCGTGGACCATGGACATCGCAAGGTCCACCATCCTGAACGTAATGAATATACCCCACTTTGGAAGGCACCAGGAGCTTAACGCATGTGTCAAACTCCTGTTTTCATACTTCCATGGCAGTTACCTATGTTTGGACAGGTGTATCACAGTCGATCCGGCATTGATCCATTGGATCACCGAATTAAGCATGCAAGGACCAGACCCAAAAGACTTTTATCCAGGGAAGGCTACAGTTCATTCCCTAGCACAGAGAATCAAAGATACCTATGGCGATGTGGAGAAGGGGAAGCAAGGCTACAAGGTAGCCTACATCCAGAATGGCGCAGTGTGACTAGCCTACCAGTTGATCATTGGTAAGATAGTAAGGAAGAACAGACCCACGCAGGTCACGGGGTCCGTTGTTGACCTCACGAGAAATGCATTAAAGGGCTACAAATGAACTGGGTGAGCTACCTCATCAACCAGTTAGATCAAGACTGTCGTGAAGCTCAATATCAGGGATATAAGTTCCATTTTAGTTTGATGTTTATCCTCATCACCTTCATTGCTTGGGAGATGCTGGAAGGTGCAACCTTCCCTAAATTTGAGCCATCTAAACCCTTAGTTGCGATGTTCACTACACTCTAGTATTTGAGCGACATGGCTAAACAATGGAAGTCAAACACGGTGTTCCACACCTATTACTTTCATTTGAAGAGGGTTATTGAGTCTTTCCCTCGTATGATGTCGAACACCCTGGACAAGTTCAGGACAATTATGAAGTTTCGCATAGATAGAATTTTTATTTATATCACTATGCGTGGAGATGAACATAAATAATATATTCAATCCTACTACAAGCTCACAGAGGAGGACATAGAAGAAATAACTAAGGAATGGCCTACAAAGCTCCTTATACCAGTCGAACAGGCAGAATTGTCCGACCCCAACCTCATTGGAAGTCTTATGGTCACTCGTGAATATTATGATTCACCCAGTAGTAGCAGGAAGAAAAAGAAGGAAGATGTACAAGAAATAAACAATGCATCAAAAGAGACTGCATCAAATTCACCTAGAAAAGGAGGAGGTGACGAAGTGGACAAAGAAGAGAAAGAAGGGGAATAAGACAAGTAGAAGAAGGGTGAAGTAACACCACCTAGTAACCCCCTTGAAGAGGCAAAGACGTCCAAGAAAAGAAATTTTTCTCTAAAACAAAACCTACATCGCAGAAGAAGTCAAAAGCTAGTAATCCCAAGCTACAGATTGTGCTCATGGTAGATGAAATCAACCTCATCATCGTCGCCATATCAAATACATCAGAAGATATTTTACAGTGCAATGAAGAAAAACAAGAATCCATGTATGATCGCATTGAAGAAAAGCTTAAAGGAATACAGCAGGCTCTCCATTCAAGCCACCTAGAGCCTACTGCATCGTTGTCAACAGGGAACACAAAAGTAGGAGATGATCCTACCCAGCTATGTAGGATAGCATATGCGACGAAGGCTCACCATTGTCATGTCCAGGAGGAAAAGTAACAGGCCACAGAGGCCCTAAAGAAAGCAAAAGATAAAGCCATAGAAAAATTTCAGGTTGCGCAGCAATAAAAAGACAACCTCCAGGTGAAGTTTTCAGAGGATAGAGCACAGATCCAAAAGGAGAAAGAACAGTTGCTCACAAAGCAAATTGGAGTTAAAGAAGAAGTTACTAGTTCACTTCTCTCTGTGATAGGATTAGAACAGATTGAAGAAGACCCAATGGAGAATCAAGTGGGAAGGCTTGTTGAAGCCATTCATCAACTCCAACAGTTGAAGACAGTGGCAAGCATTCTATAGGAAGTACGAGATCTAAGAGAAGAAAATGCGAGGAGCGCAGTTGAGAGAATCAAGGAATTAGCCTTGGAATACAAACAACTTAGTAGTCAAAGTGCACAGACCTACGAGCGCCTTGTAGCGGACCCTGATCTCAGGACACTCGAGTCATAGCTCCAGGAGGAAAAGCAACAAGAAGTAATAGTGCAAGCATAGTTGAAGCTACTTTCACCAGTCGAGAGGATGAAAAGAGCCCAGGAACAGTGTATGGTTTAGCAATAGGCCCATTCCATTCAAAGAAAGGTCATGGAAGTAACCCAAAGACTCCAGCCAGTGGAAGATGAAGCCTTCACACTTTTTGAGGAGATTGAAGGACAAGGTGCACAACTAGAGCAAGTAGTCACCTCATTTGAACAGAGATTGGAAGGACCTATCATCGAGAAGGTCATTCAAAATTTTGTCAAGTAGGAGGCTTTGGCTAAGCAGTATGTTGAAGCAGCTCGAGCCAAGCTCAAGGCCTTTGAGGCAGAGTTACCCAGAGCAGAGTGGTTCGAGATGAGTCAGAGGTGAGTGTTGGGGACCTATTGGCCCTTGACCAATATTTGGATAACTTGGGTCACGTTTGACCAATTTTGGGACTTCGACAGGCTGGTCGAAAACAAAGCGCCAAGCGAAGCGAAGATCATGGGATCTCACCCCCTTTTTTGTGGGATTTTTAGGTTTAGGGTTTATGTAACGGGTATGGGGATATCTAGGCGATGTAAGAAGTAGTGACTAATCAGTTGTAGGTCGATAGTGAAGTGTTATTCTAAGTGAAAGTAATGTAAGTAGTTGGGTCTATGTGATCAGGTTGGCTCTGTACATATTGTGTGTCGAGAACTTGCAGAGATAAGTGCAAGTGACTGTAAAGAGGCTCGGTGTTGTACCTAACTCGGGGAAGGAGGATCTAGCGAGCTATGCACAAATATCTTGTCCTATGTGGAGTGGAGTTTTTGGGCTCTGTGCATGTAAGAATATTTACAAAATATAATAAAGAAAAATAAGAGTTGGTGGATGTAGCCCCATGCTAGGGGTGAACCACATATATCCTATGTTATGATTGCTTTGTATGATTGATGTGATTTATGCTTAATGTTTTTATCTTTATGTATGTTAGATGTGTCTGATATAGTAGCTTAGTTCCTAGTGATCTGAATGAATGATAGATATGATCTATTTCTATGTGCTAAGTGCTTGGAAGTGTTAGATCTTGTTGAATACTTCGTTGTTCTGTAATTACGGTTTGAATCTGCGATGTAAATAAGGGTTAAATGCTAATGAATGTTAGTTGTTAAGTTCTCTATTAAGGTATTGTAAAAACATATATGTGTCCCAGCTAGGTTGTAGACATCTGAGTCCTGCAACCCCCCCTACCTCTACCTCGGGTGAGACTTCATTTTCTTCACAGGTTTTTCTGAAAGGGCCGGTAGTTAGGGGTTTTTTGGTGCGTTGTTGAAGCATTGAACCCTAGGTCTACCCCCATGCCAATAGCACCTGCCGAGAAAAACCAAATAAAAAGAAAGGGAATGGTAAGAATAAGGGGGACAAGAATAATAATCCACAATATGATCAATCCAAAACACAAACTGTTGATGAGAAAGATAAACGTAAACCTCTTTACCCCTGCCTTATTTGTGGTGATTATCATTACATGAAATATTGTTTGAGATGTGTTGAATTTACTAAGTTCCTCCAAGGGACTGGGAAACCTTCTACACCTGTCGTTTTGTCACAACCTTCTCAGTAGTAGTCCCAATTGGTCATTCATGACCAAAATTCTCCTTCCACATCATCTTATGTCCTTATGTGTACTGGTGACTCTAAAAATAATGAAGTTGCAATCGCAACTTGAGCCAAAGATTACTCTTCGCCAAAAGAGAAATTTGATGATATACCACCTTCGTTGTTTCAAACTTCTCCTCCATCTTCACCTCCAAACGGTCCTTTTCATCTCAAAATACAGTGTCTCGATACATTTCTCCGCCCTCCTCCCAAGGGTATTGTTCGAAAGTCTGCATTCAACCCTCATGCATGTGCTGCCCAAAGCTACAGTATTGTAGAAGACCTTGGGCAAGCACCCTTTGTGATGTCAGCTCTTGAAGTCCTTCAAAGTTTTCCTGCTCAACGAAAGGCACTGTTAAAGGCCATTGGTGGAATTGATCCCATGGATACTAATTTAATCATCTTTGACTTGGATGACCACATTCCAAGGCTTCCTCCTCAGTTAGAATTTCATATCCAAGTTGTTGTTGAAAACAAGAATATATGTATAGTTGTTATTGATGAAGGAGCCTAGACTTGTGTTATGTTTGTTACTTGTTGGAAAGCTATTGGTTCTCCTTTCCTCACCGAATCACACAATACACTTAAGGCCTTCAATGGTATAGGTTTTAAAACTTACGGTTTTCTTCCCTCGTTGTCTATTACGTTGGAAGGTAAATCGATTAATGTCGAGGTTGAGGTCTTTGATGCACCTCTTGATTATAACATTTTACTTGGACATAGCTGGATTTATTCCATCGGTGTAGTTATGTCTACCCTTTTCTGTGTGTTACAATTCTCGCACCAAGGAAAGGTCGTTACTGTTGACCAATTGGCCTTCTTTAATTTTGATTCCTGTACTAGAAACATACCCTTTATCTTGAAGACACCTCCTAGTTACAATAATGTCAGAGTGGGTCTTTTAAAAGATTCAAATTTGATGGGTAAATTTCCAATCCCACCACCCGATATTCCCCCTCCTTTTGTTGCCTCTATTAACATGATATCCACCATTGTTCATGAAACCCCTGAGTCATAAAACCCATGGGTAGTACCTATCCCTGGTGACTACCTTCGGTACGACGACAAGATGCCTTTGAGTCCAGTCAAATCCGCTTATCAAACTATTCAATCGACAACCCCCACTCCCCTTTATCTCTTTTATTCATATCCTGATTCGTTTCAAACTATATTTCCTATGGATGATATGATCATGTCAGTCATGTCTATGGAATATACTCCATGGGATGATGGGCATCATCACTCCATTCTCTTTCTAGAATGTGATACCATCGAGAGCTACCAACATATTTTGACTTCGTCGACCGTTGTTGTTATTTTTTCAGTTCCTGAATCAACACACGATGTCTTGTACAAAGGGAACTTGACTAAAATTTTTCCTACCATTCCTCTTGACATATCGATTAAACCTAGAGTCATGGAGAATGTTCATATCAGGGCCTCCTACTCTACAGATGAGGTCCACACGTATAAATCCCTTTTCAAAGAATTATGTGACATGTTTGCCTATAGTTATGAATAAATGCCAGGTATTGATCCCGATATCATTGTGCATGAGATTAAGACATATCCAAACACTAAACCCATTTGGTAGATACTTCACCCAGTCCATCCATGGAAATTTGCTTCTATCAAGCTTGAGGTTGAAAAAGTTCTTAAAGCTAGCTTTATCTATCCTGTGGCTTTGACCGATTGGGTATCCAATATTGTTCCGATAAATAAGAAGCAGGGAACCATCCATGTTTGTGTATATTATAGGGACATAAATAAATCTTTTCCTAAAGACAAATATCCCACCCCTTTTATCGACCATATCATCGACGACTACTTCGGAAGTGAAATATTTTCCTTGATGGACGGTTTCTCCGGCTATGATCAAATTAATATTTTACCAGCAGATCAACACAATACTGCTCTTATTTGCCTTAGGGAACCTTTGCCTACCGAAAATTACCCTTTGGTCTCAAGAATGTTGGGGAAACCTTTCAGTGTGCTATGTCTTACACTTTCCATGATATTAAGCACATTGTGAAACCCTATCTTGATGATCTCTCGGCTCATTCCATGCATCACCAATATCACCCGACACATTTAAGGGCCATTTTTGTATGCTGTCATTATTATTGTATACGTTTGAACCCACACAAATGTGTTTTTTGTGTGGAGTCTGACCGAATTTTTGGTTTTATTGTGTTGATGCACGGGATTTGAGTAGACCCCTTGAAGGTTGCGGCTATTCTTAATCTACCTCCTCCTTCCACACTACGCCAGCTCCAAGGTTTGCAAGGGAAGGAAAAATTTTTGCGTCGTTTCATCCCCAATTACACTGAACTGACGAAAGGATTCACTTGGATAATCAAGAAATGTTATGATTTTGTATGGGACGATACTGAAAACAAAGCATTTGAATATTTGAAACTTGCCTTAACCCATACACCATTATTTTTTCCCCCTGACTATAGTCGAGATTACTTCGTCTACTTACCTACTTCGAACTCTACTATTGCCATGGTCTTAGTCAAAGAGGATGATTCACATGATTCACATGTGATATACTATTTGAGTCATAGTCTCATGACTACAGAAACCAAATACCTACATGTGGAGAAACTAGCCTTGGCAGTTGTTCAAGTTGTCCAACATTTTTGTCATTATATATTATTACATAGAACCATTGTTATTTCCGATTGCATCCCCATGCAACATATCCTCACTCGAAAATTTATAAGGGGCAAGTACTCCAAATGGATAGTGATTTTCCAGTAGATTGACTTGGAGTTTGAACACGTTAAGTCAAAAAAATCTTTGGTTTTTGCCAAACTGATATGCGACCTTCCCTCTACTAAGACAGAAAATGTGGCAGAGGATTCCTTTCCTGAAGTATCCCTTTTTCTGATCATTTATGATGACGTATGGTATAGATATATCATTATCTATCTCCAGACTCAAAATTTCTATCCCAAACTATATAGTACATATCATCGTCGTATATGATATCAAGCCCGCCAATACATCATTCTTGGTGATACCCTTTACCGTCGTGGTGTTGATTCCATTTTTAGATGATGTCTCACCTATGATGAAGCTGACAAAGATTTGAATGACTGTCACTCTGGAGCATGTGGCGGTCATATGTATGGCTATTCCACTGCCCAAAATATCTTATGAACAGGTTATTTCTGGCCTTCTTTATTTAAGGACTGCATTATTGCTGTCTAGAAATTCCATGCTTGCCAAACTTATAATAACAAGATAAGATCTCATCTTTCTCCCTTACATCTTGTAGTTTTCATTGGTTCGTTCACAAAATGGAGCATTAACTTCATGACATGTAACCCTAACTCGGTCGGGGGGCATGGATACATCATTATAGCTGTGGATTATTTCACTAAATGGCCCGAGGCAATGCCTACATTCGATAACACTGGGAAAATTGTAGCATTGTTCATATTCAATCATATCATTAATAGGTTTGGTGTCCCTCAAGCCATCGTTACTGATCACGGTAGTCATTTTAGAATTTTTATGATGTCTAAACTTACTGAGAAGATGGGTCTTTGCCATGAAAACTCAACCCCCTATTATCCACAGGCCAATGGCCAGGTTGAAGCAGTCAATAAAGTTCTCATTACTATGCTTCGACGGATGATAGGAATCCATAAGAAAAACTAGCACACGATGTTGTTCTCAGTGTTATGGACCTATCTGAAATCCATCAAGTCTACCATGAGATTTACACCTTTCCAGTTAGTTTATGGTATCGAAGCTATCTTTCCGATTGAATGTGAAATACCATCTTTTTAACTAGTCATTGAACTTCTCCCCAATACCTCTGTTGAAGAAGATTGTCTTTTGTATTTGATGAAAATAGATGAAACTCGTCGCGATGTCACATTAGTTATTGAAACTCAGAAGAAACGTGTTAAAGACCAATATGACAAACATGTCAAGCCACGTGTTTTTTCTAAAGGTGATCTAGTTCTTCTTTACAAACAAGATCATGATTTTCTAGGGGCTGGTAAATTTGAGGCTATGTGGCAAGGTCCTTACATTGTCAAAGGAGTGTTGGAGAAGGGAGCTTATGAGCTGGTTGATTATGATGGAATCCCTTTGAGTGAACCAAAAAATGGGATTTATTTAAATAAGTACTATGCTTAAGTCATTTTTGCATGAGTTCCTGTATTTTAGTGTATCATACTCTTGTGTTCCTTTTCGTTGACTTGGTTTTGACCCTCAGCTGCTTACCTTGCATTGTGCTTGGTTTCCAGATGTCAGTGTCTTCGCTACCCTTCATTGGCTTTGTTGATGGTGCTAGTTGCAGTACTCAGAACTTAGCATCTGTTGCTTAGGAAATATATGCACCTACAGATGAATTGATTAGTCTACATGGTGTTTTCCTTGGTCGTGCAACTAACAATATTGTGGAATACAATGCAGTCATCGAATTATTGACCAATGTTGTTTCACTTGGAATATACCATATTATTGTACAAATCGATTCGCAGTTAGTAGTCCTGCAGTTGAGTAATGTTTACTCCATTTGAAGTCCTACTTTTTTAAGGGTATATTTATGAATTCACCTCTTGGAACGTCACTTTGATTACATTGAATATCAACACATTCCTAAATTTCTAAATACATTAACAGGTGCATTGGCTAATTATGTGTTAGAAAGACATTTGAGACATTTATAAAATCCAATCACACTTTGTATATACAACAAGTAAGTCAATAGAAGCCTCATATATATATAACGATAAAAGTTTTACAAAAAGTGTTTTTGTCCGAAGACCAAAATAGAAAAAATGTGAAGCACATGGCTTCATATACAATAGAGCATCAAGGATATTTCTCGCTATAAAATGCAACTTCTTGTGCTACTCTACGGAGCAGTCAATCGATGGAAGCGGACATGCCCACTGTGTGGTTTTGGTAATACCTTGGGACATCATCAATAGAGGCATGAGGGATGTTCATCGTGAGCCCCTCCAAGTTTTTCTCTATGGTCTCATAGTAGGCAGTAGCTACTCCTTCTATGTCATATCTCTCCCCTAGCCTCTGGATAGGGGATGAACCCGGAGGGCGGTAAGGTCCCACATCTGCATCATCAAAGAGCATTTGATTAGTCATTAGATAAACAACATAAAATAAAATAAAAAACATTTTTTATATCATTAAAAATCACAAAAACGTCATATAAACAAAATTTCCTTCTTACCTATGTCCCCCCATTAGGAACCCTCAGGAAGAGCCAAATATGGATCTCCTCCTAAATCTAGTCTGGCATACACATAGTCGTCGACCATGAGCATCTGGTTTCTCAACCAGTCGAAGAACACATCATTATATTTAATGATTGGAATGACAACATGTCATTTCATGAGGTTGACCCACCTCTTCATTCTCGAATTCTGTGGGGCAGGTATACCCCACTCTACCTGCAAGCACAAAACGAGGACCCTCTCTAGGAAGAAGGACACCAAAATAGAACCATACCTGAACTGTTTCAGTTCACCACTCCTGCACTTGGTCAGTTGATTTTTCATACTCTTATGAACCCCTTCACACCAGTTGAAAACTCGGGGCTCCATACATTCCAATGCATACTAAAAATAGCTCTGAAGAGTCATATGGGGAGTTTTACTCCCTGCCATGCGTGTGATGGTATAGAGGATGGTTCGTAGGGGAAAGTCTCGGACGTCTCTTATAGTGACTTTACTGCTATGCTTCTGAGTACCTGGCACACAATGCTCACTGATATAATGGTTCATAGGTGCACCACCACCTCTGCTTCCTCTCAGTGTGACTCGGGACCCACGACGAGATAGCCTGGTAAAGAATTAGATATCCTCGATATCTATCGTAATAATGTGATCACCCACATGAAACGCCTTCTCGTTCACATCCCACATGTGAACTAGGTACTCGAGTAATCTCGGTTGGGCCCTCATACCCTGGATTTTGAAGAATTTTAAAAATACACACTGTGGGAGGGGAATTTATACCATTATGGGGTCATTCCTAACAAAGTATTCTTCCTTGTTGTTCTCTCTCTCTCACCATTCCAACATTTTTACCATGGAAAACCTACAATGGAACATTAAAGAGAGATTAGCATCATCATCTTCTTCCCAGGAAATTTTTTATTGGAAATACATCTTAAAAAACTTTTTGAACTGCGCACGCCACAGGACAAGGCATCAACACAGTGCGAAGTCATTGCAAGCTAGCTATGGGGCCACCTGCGATGACCCTAGATCATCATAGGGCCCGATATAGGTCACCTGCGACAAAGTACAAACATAGGTACCCTCAAAAACTTAACTCAAAAGTTTATTTTTAACCAACGAAAAACAAATTTTGATCCATGAAAAGTTGAAAGAGATGAAAATTACATGTTCTGTGGAGACCGTTCGTCGAATGATCAACTGTTCCCTCCGCAATATGCAATGGAAAATTGAGGTAAATAGGGGGTTTTAGATCAAAGTTTGGGTGAAATAGAAAATGGAATAGTGAAATGGTGTTTTTACCCATTTTTATTGATTTATTCACTTTTTCATTTATATTTTATATTATTTTATATAGTTTGCCTAAACCTTAAAATCCTAATGACTTTACAAGTGTTGATATTTTTCAGATAAAAATTCTAGGAGTAAAACGTTGAACAAGGACACACTTTTTGGTTTGTTTTTATATATTTGTCGCATGTACAGATCCTTTTAGGGTTTTTTAGGAAAACATCTGAGCTTAGTTTTTGTTCTTTCTCGTGCTCGTAAATCCATGAGAATGTAACCGAGTATACTTTTATCATTTTTTCAGACTTGTAATGGTAACACGAAAAAATGAAACCGATGGAGCATCCCTTAAGCTCTTTTCACGCTCAGTAAAAATGAAAAGATTGTGGAGCGACTTTATTCTTTTCACGCTCGTAAAAGAGTTTGAAGAAAATGTTTGTTGAGCGGTAGTTTATCTCTTTTTCAATCTCGTCAGACTACTTTATGAAAAATGAACTTATGAAGCTCTCTTTAAGTGTTTTTCAGACTCTCTAAAAATAAAAAACCCCTGAGTTTTCTTTCCTTGGACTCATTAAACAAACATCGAAAGACCCATATGGGACAGAAACCACTCCTTCTTAGGGTTTTTTAAACATACTCTGAGGGACTCATCCAAAGGATGATCTTACATCAACAAGAATATGTTATCCTCTGCAAGCTAGTGTAAAAATAAAGAGGTACTCACCAGAAATGGTGGGGGGGAATTCGAGAAAGAAATGTGTCTTTGTGTTTGTGTTAGTGGCAGTAATATTCGCTCTTGAACATGATACCCCCCTTCATCAATGTATCTAGGTTGGGAAATCCATTTGTCTCTTGTTTGACCATATGCATGTCCATATGTTGCATCCTCCTTGAGTCAATGTTGTCAATAACATTGTTGTTTCATTCATATGTTCAAGAAAATTCCAGCATTAACAAGCCTTCTATTGAGTCAGCCATCTGCAGTTATAAATATTCTACCATGTTGGCCTTCTATGTGCCAGTTTCAAATCACTTTACACTCTGATCTCCCTCAAATCTGTTACTTATTTCATGTCATTGATGGGGGATACATAAAGGCCCTCCTGTGACGAGTCCTTTCCTGTCGAATTCAGATCATTATCCAAGAACCAGACTTAGAAATCATTCAATACTTTAGGGCATGCATTCTTTAACGACAGGTTTCTTCACTTTCAACGGTGGGTTTGCATCATTGGCCCCCGATTGGAAGATTCCATCGAGTGTTTGACTTCAACTCATTTATTCACATTCATTGGATTGTACTAGATTACCTTGGGATTCATTGACATCAATGGTGATTTCCCTCGCACATGTTAATGGTTTTCATTAATGACCGGTAATCAAGTGATTTCTACCATGTTCGACTTCAGCACCTGTAATCGCATGGTTAGATTCATACTTAAGGATGATGGAAATGAAGACCCTGGATCATCCCATTCTAGTCCAAGTTGCGACGAAGTATTCATGATTTGTATTGACACATAGATCCACTTTGTATGTCTCGTGGCTATGTCTGTATTTGAATTATTTAGAGAATAGATCCACATTGTATTATGGGTGGATATGGTAACTCACGGTGACATGGATCCACAGTGTATATTTAGTGGCCATGATTCATTTGACATTTTATAATATGAGTATGGGAATGCCTACTTCAGACAATGGTATATTATTATGTTGATGCTTGACTGTTTTCAGGTCCCCCATCGGTGCGCTCCTTGTTTCTGACACACACATTCTACAAAGTATTTTGGTTGTCACGAGCTCCAGCCTCATACTTTGGGGGGAATTTTGTTACAGATTATTTTGGTCACGCTAGTGATCCATTGACAACATGTTTTCATGTTCCCAGAAAATATCCTTTATTCATGAGGAAAGTGACTGACTTTCTCTTCTCAAAAACCCTATTAAGGAAGGTCGTCGCAGGCTGCACCATACACAAGGTGCGATGATGCCTGATTGTCGCAGGCTGCACCACACATAGGGTGTGACGATGATTGATTGTTTCCCCTTTCTCTAAAGTTGGGTTGTAACATCTCAGAGGGTTGCTCTACAGCTATGGTGCAACGATGTCAAAAGACTAAGAAAATGTCGATTTTCATGAAAGTTCAAGAAGGGGATCTTCTAGAATATGAGGTGGCCTCTTAATGGTATGGACCTCACTCACTTGTCTGATTTGGTGGGATCATCCTAATCTCTTCATCCATCTCTTTTTCACCTATATAAAGAGGGATCTCTCATGGAAAAGGCTAAGGTTGATTCAAGCAAGATTAATATTGAATAGGCTAAGAATTGGATGAAGAATTGTACTTCAATTCATACTTGAGGGCTTCATTTCAGTTCATCAATTCATTATGGATCTTCTTCATTCAAAGTTGGAGCAAGTGTGTGTGTTGGAGAAAAGGGTCATCAAGAGGGGACCTTGCAACATCAAGGATTTGGTTGTAATATCCACTTTCACTTTAAATATAATACATTGATATGTTTCTTTCCCATAAAACTTGTCTTGTTTTATTGTATGATTCCTTGATCACATGCATTAGTTATCGTTGAGTAACCCTAATAGAAGGAAGAAAATCCTATCCATGTTAATGTCAGTGTGGAACCCATAAAACCATGTGCAGCTAACACACCAAGTGTTGTAGCAAGAGTTGACTCTAGGCTGTAATAGAGCCAAGGCTTAGCACATTTAAAATGAAATAATAATATATCACTCGGAACTTGACTTTGGTTGCTACAAGCCAATCCCTGAAAACTAGTTTAGAGTGTATTTCTGACCTAATACACTCAGAGAGGGCTCTCTCAATAGCCAAGGGATCTTTACTTAAGAATGTTTCAGTAATCACAGTAAGAAGGCCATATTTCTTATCGAACAATATTTTTTGATAAGGTTGGTGGTTCAATGGATTTGAAAAGACCTATTGGGTGATGGAGTCAAGTGAAAACCAAGGAAAAGAGATAATAGCAGTGATCGTATTACTTGCGGAAAATGAGGCAAAATAAGCCTATCTTTCAGCAATCGATAATCATGATATAATAGGAGAAAAAGAAAAAGACCATTACAGTGAAAGCATCTAACAAGGATGAATTTCCACTACAATTTTAGAAAAAAAATACTGAAGGCTAATAACTAGATGCAGAGCACTTATCTTGAGTGAATTCTGACTAGTCACCATCGAAATGCAACACATATCGACTGTGTGTAAGGAGCATGTAAAATAAATTCCAAACAAATTTTAACTTAGTTGATAAAGGAAGAGATAAACAATACGACAATGACAAAACAAAGAACATACTAAAAGAATCAACTGCGATGAATCTCACAATATCAAGTGAACATGTCTCTCCTATATTACTCCATTGCGATGAATCTCACAATATCAAGTGAACATGTCTCTCCTATATTACTCCATTCCAGGTTTTCAAAATAAATCCGCTTTCAATAGGAGCCCTCTCCAAAAGAGGTTTTTTTTTTTTTTTTTTTTTTTNGGTATAATCAATCCTCATTATATATAACTCTTTTGTCTTGAGAAGATGAATCGTCATCATAGGATTCTAACACCTAACTAACAGTAAACTAATTATTAACTGTCTTTAATAGCAATCCGAACTGATTTATGTTAAAAGCACAAATAATTCCTAATTTCCAGCGAACTTTCTATAGCAGTGCATGCATTTGATTCGCCTTCACACGCAAGAGTTGTAGTGATGTCCATTAAGGGACAGATGTTCCTTATCTGAGGAAATCTCTATTCAGTCTAGAGCCAAGCTGGTAAGCCTTGGCTTGTCTGTCTAATCTTGTCCTTTTGAGGAGATTTTCGATTAAAGTTTCGAATTCTAATAATTGCTATTAATTTTGCCCAGCTACATGGAGATAAATCGGAGGAAACTTGGCAGTGGAATAATTTCCTTTCCTATATAACATGGAATTTTCATAGTGATCATCTGTATTAAACAACAATGCAGATCGCACCTTCGTAACCTCTGCAATACAAAGATCATTGTGGGCACATCTTCCCAGCATTGCTCCTTGCTATCCGTGTGTGACTACAACTATTGGGTTTATAATTTACAAATGGAACCCTACCCATCGATGCAATGAGTGTGAATGGAACCATGATTTTGGCCTTTGAGCTTCGGAGGAGGTGGCATATTGACGTTCTTCAGACGATGGTCAAAATTCCAAAATAGCGTGGTTTAAATTTTGTGTGGGTGCTCTTCATGGTATTTCATGCATGCGGCCTGTGCTACCATCTGGAGATGGCAGTATTCATAACTCGGTTGAGAGATTCCATGACTTTGGTGGCTAGGAATATTAGGGTTAAAGTAATGTTTGATATGTTCACCGTACTGACCATAAGCTCCTTGCAAATTTCAGCAATTTGTCAAGCTAAGGAATCGGTACAAGAACTTCAAGACATTGTAAACTTTGAAACAATTCATCCATGATCCTTTCAAATTTTTCCAATAATGCATCCTGCCTTGGACATGCTACTTCCATGCAGGGAATATTTTCATCATTTTAATCACAAGCCTAGCAAGTTGTCTGCACATTTCTCCATGTAACTTGGCATCATTAGCAGTTGACAAGAATTTATCTATCGCAGCATCCATTGCCCCTATCCATTTAAAAGGCAGAGTCAAATTGCATTACTTTAACATACAACCTCGACAATAAATGGATGAGAGTCCTATTACTGTGCCAAGGAGCTCCTACCCTGCTTTAAGAATTTCTGATTGCGGTTTCTTGATATTGTAAATTTCCATTTTGCTTATTTAACAGGTTCAAATGCTCTGAAATAAAATCCTCTACTACCAACAGAAATTGATCCTCCAACAGGAAAGGACACTTTTCCAAATCTCAAGAGGTAGTGGAGGCAAAGTTCAAAGATTCCAAAAGCAACTGGATGAAGTAGTCATGTGACTTTCCTCATTCAAATCTTTGTGGTGGAAAACAAGTAGAAATAAATTCTACACCATTTCCTTTCCTTTGTGGAAAGAATGACATATTAGAAGCATCTGCATATTGCAAGTGTTATTGTGACACATTTAAAATAGAGATGTTACACTTACAGTGAGAGACCTAGAACACGAACTTTCTTCCAAAAAGGCCCTACAATGTCTTCAACAATATGATGCAAGTTAGAGATAATTTGGAGTTGAGATCCCTAATTGATTAATAAGCTCAATGCAATACTCAAACACATTTTGGATAAAGACATTGAGTAGAACAATTTCCAACATCTGTTACAACACCAAGAATAACATCACCGTTTAGAAAACCGAATTTCGAGAGAAGGAAGACAACAAGAAGTAAATATACACAGGGAACAACAGTTGGGGAATCCAGTTTAGGAAGAAGTAGTCAAATATCTACACTGCACGGAGGTAGTAGTTCAGCATTCAAGATGGAAATACATGATCCCACCATCGGGTTACCAGAATTTAAAGGAGAAGCATCGAAGGACCTGGAGAATCACTTCTTCATCTGTGAAAATATTTGGGAAGAAAAACAAATCACAGAGGAGGACACTAAACTTGCACAGTTAGCTATCACATTAAGGGATCACAGACTAGATTGGTATATGAGTTTAGCCACAAACAGTCTACCAGGGACAACCAGAACGATTGGAGATATCAATAGTTTTGGTCATAAATGAGTTCCATAAGGCTAGTTCAGAGGACCAATACATGAATGATATGATAGAGATTAGATAGAAACCAGGAGAATCTATATGGGATATTGACCAGAGATTCAAACGATTGAAAGGAAAGCTGAAGTATATCATGATAGATATGCAACATAGGCACCTATTCATCAACTCACTATTACCACACTTGAAATATCCACTGCGACAACAGAAGTTTCAGACGTAAGAAGAGGCTCTACAAATAACCCTGCAATTGGAAGAAAACCAATATCAGAAGATAGATCCAACCATCGAGGAGCTGAAGGAGGATCTAAAGAACTTAATGTTCCAACTGAACCAGAACAAAAGTAAGGACAAAAGAGAAGTCATTTGGTGTACCAAATGTAGGATAGAAGGACACCATAAGAATGAATTTCCAGCATTCGCACAGTACATAGCAGCAGGAATGCCAAATCCGTTACCAACAAGAGGAATATGCTGCAAAATCTGTAAGAAACGGGGCAATGATCCATATCACTGCCCAATGATGCAGAAGTACCGGAAAGTCCCAAAGATATCGTATTGTAACATTTGCAAGTCAGTAGGCCATGATGACAAAGATTGCAGAACCATGGACCTTTTGAGGGAAAGAACATCAGTTGCATACAGGGTGCAGGCAGAAATTATGACCAGGAAAGCCACACCTCAGTTTAGCCAAGTACTAGCCCCATACAACACTGCACAACAAAATTATAATAATGCACAACAACCATATAACACAGCGTAGCCACACTACAATACCACGTAGTATAACCATGTGCCTCAGTATAACGTGTTGCAAGGTGATAGAGCTGGCTACAGAGGCAGAGGAAGAGCAAGAGGAGGATTTGGAAGAGGTAGAGGACAAGTGGTATGTCACAACTGTCAACAATGAGTACATTATGCAAGAGAATTTCCACTTCCACCAGCGACCTATATGTATTATCGCACATCGTATCATGACACGGAAGAGTGTCCTACGCTACTAGGAAAGATCCAAGAAAACAGGAATCAGAACAATGAGAATGTTCAATTTATTTTAGCATAAGCAAGGGATGAAGGAAGAAACATCAACATAGTTACACATGGAGGAACTAAAACAGGAAATGACCTAGTACGACAAGAGCCAGTACAAAACCAATGGGTGAAGAATAATGTCGAACCAAGGAAGTAGTTTGACACGCTGAACGAGAAGGAGATATTTAAGCAAGCCAGAAAATAATTTATGAAGCTAGAAATTGTGTCGACCTCAACTGCGCAGCATAGTAAGGAAGTACCAGAGTACGATATGCCTCCATCATTGGATCACACCAAAGAAATGAAGCCCCTAGGAAAAGTGAGTATGATCAAAGGCTTTTTGCAATCATGTGTAAAACTACTAAATGATCAATCCTCTATCAAAGTATTACAAAATATGTTAGAAAGATGTAACGTAGAAATAGAAGGAAAGGTAGAACAGAAAATAGTCAATCACCTACATACAAGGAAGAGAACAAGTAGGGAGTTCAGGTTGAATGCCAACATTGGATATTTCAACATGGGAGATATCATACTGGATTTAGGATTCGAAGTTAATGTATTACCAAAGAAGACATGGAAATGTATGGGAGAGCCCACATTATGATATTCACCCATTCATTTCAAACTAGCATAATCAACACAGATTTCTACCAATTGGGAGACTAAAAGGAGTGACAATAGACCTGGATGGAATGTGCACTAAATATGACTTCGAAGTAATAGATATAGTAGACGACAAAACACCTTATCGAGCATTTATCATCTTGGATTGGGCGTTTGATAACTAGGCCATAATAAACATAAAGATGCGGAAAATGACCTTCGAGTCATAAGAATACAGAGTCATTGCACCATTAGACCCATCGGAAGGGGAAAGTTTCATAGAGCCTACTTGCTTGGACCTGGAGGAAATTATCCAATTGTATAGAACAACCGCGGGACATTAGGATTACATAAACCCAACTGCAGATGGGATACTCAATTGGTGGAGCATCACCTCATGTGCATCAGACTCAGATACGGGTTTAGAGAATTGGAAACAGAGGCCACATGAAGTTTCCACAAGAATATGTGCAATAATAGACCACACAGTAAGATGTGTAGGTATGGAGATAAGGGAACCACCCAATTTCCATGGGGTGAACGATCTAGAAGAATTATTGGCATGCTACGAAGACGAAGTGTTAGAAAATCAGAGACCCTTAGCACTATATATAGCACTCAAGGACACACATGCAAGATGTTGGGGTGTGCAAAAAGAAAAAATCAAGGACTCGTACCAATGTAAGCGGTTACTGTGCATTAGGTTTGGAACATAACAAAGAAGCAACTAGATACATAAATATGATGGACAGAGGGCACCAACAGGACACTTGGAGAAGTGTAGAGCATTGTGTCAATGACACCACTAGAATAATCGCCTCATCATTTCATCCACACATTAGAGGGAATCCTAGCAAACTGGTATACAAACCAGGAACTACGCAAAGGAACTACGTAGAGGAACTTCGAGCTGGTTAGTACTACAGTAGAAATTTACAGTCACTTTCTCATTTGAGCATGAGAACCTTAACATAGATTTAGCACTGAAACAAATAAGAGGGGTGATATTCATTAAGGAACTAGAATTTGAACTCATAACAGAAGAATAATAGAAAAACAGACAGACAGTGAAAGAACTATTGTCTTGCTACCATGTGTAGTAAGAAGTACCAGATAAAGATGACCCATGCGATATTCAGATTGAGGAAGGTGAAGGAATAAGAGAAGTGGAAGTTACACCTCTAGAATTATAAGTAATTGATGCACCAATCAAGGTGAAGAAATTCAACATTGGGACAGTTGAGAATCCCAAAATGACCAGCATTGGAGACTACCGAGATGGGCAAACAGTGGAGAGAATAACAAAGTTACTATGTGAGTACAGCGACCTATTCCCAACAACGTTCACAGAAATGAAGGGCATAGAGGGAGAGCTAGGTGAAATCAAAATATCACTCAGATTTGAGGCAAGACCAATCAGACAGCGAGCATACAAACTAAACCCAATATATAAGAAAAAATTCAAAGATGAGATTGATAGGATGTTGGAGGTTGGAATCATAGAACCTGTAGAATAATTAGAATGGATAATATTGATGGTAGTTCAAGAGAAAAATAAAGGGGGGATAAGAATATGTGTCGACTTGAGGAAGTTGAATGATGCATGCCTACATGACCCGTTCCCTACACCTTTCACATATGAGGTGTTGGAGAACGTAAGAGGACATGAATCTTATTCATTCACCAATGGATTCTCATGATACCATTAGATCAAGATAGCACCGGAAGATATATACAATACCACTATTGCTATAGAATGGGGATCCTACCAGTACACAGTCATGTTGTTTGGACTGAAGAATGCACCAACAATACTTTCCAAAGTAGTCATAGTTGCATTTAAAGAATTTATCCACTAGTTTCTAGAGGTATACCTAGATGATTGGACAGTCTATAGTCTGTTGAAAGACCATGTAGAGGTCTTGTGGATGATGTTATAAAGATGCAGGCAGTGAAAGATATTGTTAAGCATCAATAAGTGCATCTTCGAAGCACCGTTTGGGATATAATTGGGCCATATAGTATGCAAGAAAGGTTTGCTAGTAGATCCTTCCAAGATTGCAGTAATTGTTAACCTACCACCACCAAAAACAGTCTGTCAACTAAGAGCGACATTGGGACACATAGGATACTATGGGAAATTTATAAAAGGGTACGCACAGATCACTGTGCCAATGGAGAAATTGATAAGGAAAGACACAAAGTTTCAATGTAATGAGGATTTTCAACACGGTATTCCCAGACTAGGAGAAGACATTCCATGTACATGTAGATGCATCGGCCATAACACTTAGAGATATTATGACGTAGCTAGGAGCAGAAGAATTGGATCATCCTATAGTGTTTTCTAGCAGAAAATTGTCATAATCAGAGCATAAATACAACACTACAGATAGGAAAGGCCTATCTATGATCTACACACTTCAAAATTTCATACATTACTTACTAGGAAAACATTTCAAGATGTTCACAGACCATTCAATGCCCATACACCTAGTCAACAAGACAGTGTTGGGGGGGAGAATTTGCAGATGGTTACTGTTGTTCCAGGAGTTTGACTTCAAAGTAATAGTCAACCCAAGAAATTTGAACGCAAGACCTGATCACCTGTCGAGGATAATGAATGGGGAGGAACCTACAAATCTAGAGGATAACTTTCTGGATGCACAATTATTTTCTGTCTAGATCATTGATGAATACTTCACAGACATTATCTAGTACCTGAGTACAAGGACTATGCCACAGGAATATAACACCGCACAAAAGAATAATTTGGTAGTCAAGGCTGTAGATTACCAACTAATTGCATGACACTTATACAAAATGGTTGCAGATAGCATCTTGAGAAGATGTTTGCTAGAACATGAAAGACCTAGAATTTTAGCAGAATCCAATGAGGGAATAACAGGAGGACATTATGAAGGAAAAGCTACTGTGCCGGAGGTATTGCGCACAGGACTATGGTGGCCGAATTTTCACAGAGACTCAAATTATTACTGCCAAAAATGTGATGTATGTCAGAGGGTTGGCAATAGATTTTTTGGGACCGATTAACCCACCAGAAAAAATGTCATGAGAGAGGTACATTATCACCACGACAAAATACCTGACAAGATGGGTGGAAGCAACACCAGTCAAATATTGAAGTGCAGAGATAGAAACACACTTCCTTTTCGAACAAGTGATCACTAGATTTGGTTTCCCTGGGATTTTGATGAGTGACCAAGGCACTCACTTAATTAATAGTACTATTAAGGCTATGACTGAGGAATTTGAAGTTCATCATCAAAAGATTACATCATATCATCCTCAAGCAAATGGAACAGTGGAAGCCTTTAACAAGATCTTTGAAAATTCACTGACAAAGATATGTAACGTTAATAGGGATGATTGGGACCTAAATATATCAGCAGTATTGTGGGTATACAATACCACATGTAAGAAATTGATAGGACAAATTCCATTCAGATTGGTATATGGACAAGAAGCAGTGGTGCCACTAGAAGTTTTGGTAACTAGTTTGCGCGTAGCAGCGATTACGAACATGACAGAATGAGGCACGGTATAGGATAGGTTGAATCAACTAATGATCATGGAGGAATATAGGATTCTAGAAGGGTGTCACCAAGAAGTCCAGAAAGAAAGGGACAAAGCTTGGCATGACAGACATATCAAGAGGAAAAATTTCAAGGAGGGAGACTTAGTTTTGATGTATGACAGTAAACCCCTTCAACATCTAGGAAAAATCAGAATGCATTGGTTAGGACCATACGAAGTAAAAACTGTTACAGATGGGGGAGATTTACAGTTGAAGGATTTAGGAGGCATGGAACTCAGAGACATGATTAATGGGATCCGATTGAAGTTGTATAGGTCCATTCAACCCCTTAGCACTTAAAAAAAAATGTCGTGTCATGTCGGACATCAAAAGATAACAACAGAGGTATAGTGCACCGAAAATAGAATGAGAGCGCACACTCAGAAATGATAGCCCAACGAAGACAAGGCCAATGGTCATTACAAAGTGGAAACAATGGGAAAGACTGATACAGTAAAATAATGGATGATTTTAAGGATGGAAATTTATTTTAAAATGTAGAAACCTTGGCGAATCTTACTAATCTTTCATATGCCAACTATAAATGTTTGGCGATATTTTTGTAAAAATATTCAAATTTCTAAGGATTTTATATAGTTTGTATAAAATTTTGGAGATTTTTAAGGTATAAGTCGTCAACGTGGATGAAATCACGTCGCTTGATATGACACCAGAAAGCCCCACACCCATTGTGGAGGAAACCCAACAGAAATCACCAGTGGGCAAGTACATGGATGCACCAGAAGGAGGAAAAGGACAACAAGTTGACGACGCAGGAAACCAATTGCACCCAAAAAACCCTGAAGAAGCCTCGAGAGCCAATGGGACGGCCCCAAACCAGGCATAAATGGTCGCATCGAAAAGGTCACAAAAAACCATGCTAGAACAACAACAGGAGGGAACAGTGGAAGATGTCACCAGTCGACCAAATGAGTATGCAGAAGAGAAAACAATGGAGGCCAGAACCTCGAGTCAACCACCATAGTGGAAGGGAAGGCATGCAGTACCAAGGTCACTGTGTAGGCAAGCCACCACAGCCATTGTCTTGCCACGCATTATGGAAGAGGTACATATAACAACAAATATGTTAGGCCACGTGGAGAAATTTAGTTACTCATACCATGACGTGACGGAAACAGACAAGTTCCCAAAGTTAGCCAAGAAAGTCTACCTAAATACTGTGGGTATAGGACCCTTTGGCGAACCAATTAATCAACCAATCTAGTCGGTAGTGAGACTGGCCAAAAATGGGATTCTAGGCCTATTGGACATCCCACACTTTGGGAGGGGCCAGTATGAAAACAACTGCATCAAACAGCTGATGGAAGTCACCCATGGCGGATACATGTGGTTGGAATAGCTTGTCTCAATAGACGTAGATATTATTGCATACATCACAGGGCTGTCATCATGGGGTGAGGATCCCACGCATTTCCTTGAGGACAAAACAAAGGAGAAAGCACTAGCCGACGAAATGAAGAATAAATACGGTACCGAAAGGGGGTCAAGAATCATCATCAAGCGTATTAGTGACATCGCGAAAAGAATGGCCACAAAAATTATTTCATGCAAATTACTCAGTAAATGTCGCAAGGAGAAAGTCTCGGATGGGGTTTTTGCAGCTGCAACACAGTGTGAAGAGGGAACCACACTCAACTGGGGCCCTTATTTATTGAATATGTTCCTAGACAACTACAAGGACATGCAGGATCTGGGGACAAAATTTCATTATTCATGGATACTCATCCTGATAGCCTTGATCAGATGGAAGGAACTGAAGTATTCATTATTTTCCACTAGACCCAATCCCTGCCACGGAGTGCGATACTTATCGTTGGGTTCTGCTTTGGACCCTAAGAACAAAAAGGTGAATGCAACCATATTTGAAGGCTATCTCAACAACTTACAGAACAACATCGCCAACACTTGGAGGGTGGTACAGGAAGAAATTGCACAGTATCAGGGCATAGCCAACTTCAAAGCCACTAGACATGTGATGTGGATCTAGGCATAGAAATATCCCGACAATCAATGGCTACAACTGTGATACTGCATCAAGAAAGAGAACATAGAGATGGCCATTGAGTATTGGGATGATGACTATAGGATTCCAGTCCTCAATTGATAAATACCCATAGAAATAGATGAGGAGGAGGAGGTAAGATAGGAACAGACACATGCCAAAGAAATAACAATGCCCAAGAAACCAAGGATAGGGAAAAATGTACAAGACACAACAGAAAAAAGTGGGGGCATCCAAGACAGGCACCCAGGTGGGGAAGAAGAACAATGCACAGGCACCACAAGTACAGTGGAAACAGACTGAGATAGCATGGGGAACCACATCAAGTGATACTCCACAGGAGCAAGGATAGACTAAGAGGCTAGTCATCCATACAGGGGGTGTGCACAAGAAGGTGAAGGAACATAAAATGCCCCCAAAATACACAATCACTGAGGAAGATGTGGACATGGTGACCCAAATGATCCAGGATCGCACAATCAAGGATTTCGATAATGTTGCGCGCCAAAGGGACAAAATTGAGGAAGAGTCAGCATACATGCGACAGCTCCTCAAGTAGCTTAGAGAAGCCCAGGCGGCCGACAGCAGTGTAGGAACAGTCCCATTAGAATCACAAATAGGAGGCAAAGTTGGATCAATAGATTAGGACAGGATCTAGATGAAAGCATAGTTAAGTTCAACATTTCATGTCACACCCAACATGTTGCGCATGGACAAAATCGTGGGGTAAACACCACTAAAGGACTTGGTTCAAATACAATTGGTATTGACGTGGATACCAACTAAGGCCTTGTATAAAATGAAAGTCAACGTCACACAGGAGGTACAGTCTTGCGCATGCATAGACGCAGTGGAATTGCAGTAGGTAAAATACAATCGGGACGAGATGGAATTGGTACTCTAGCAGGCTAAGATAGAGACCAAAGACGAGATAGACCACACGGATAGGCTGGACCAGAAATTGGTCGTAGCCTATGAGAAAATCCCAGAAAGTGCGCAGACAGTCGAACTCATGGTGACATAGAATATTGATCAAATTGTGCAGATAATCGATCAATACAAACAGGAGTTCGAGAACCTCCGGGAGAAACTCATACCTACCACTCCACCAGAGGTGAAGGAGAAGAGGAAGAAAGAAGCAACAATGCATATAAAGGATATAGAGTGACAAGTCCACGCAATAGCCGACTTGTTCGAGAAAGAAGCACAGCTATGGACGAAGCTGGAAGAGGATCAACAGGTCCAGTAGTGGGACCAGGAAGAAGAAAGTTTAAGCGCAGTTATCCAGGACCTCAACTAGAGGCATAATACAATGTCAATCATGGAGCGYGTCAAAGGAGCACAAGATATGAAGAGACTGTAGGCATAACTCATAGTTGCGTAGACATGGAAAAAGGAGCACCATGATCAAATGAAGTAGCTCTAGGAGCATGCAACAAAGGTCATTGCATAGGCAGAAGAAGCAAAAATGAATATGGAACAAACCTAGGTAGAGTGCGCATGGATGGTCAGTGACGAGATTGTAGTGCAGGTATTGGACGCACTCAAGGAGAAGACCGTGCAAGCCCAAATGCAAGAAATGAAGCTCACAGAGAAGTTCCAAGTGATCGCAAGAGAGATCAACAAAGCACATCAGGGTTAGGTAGCTCGGGACGAGCCACATGTCAGTGTTGGGGGCTTGTTGGAAGCATTTTGAATCAGAAAGAAAGTTTATTTGGGGAAGAAAGGCATGCAAGAGGAAATAGAACACTGGAAAGAAAAGCAGCACACATTCCTGCATGGAATACCTAATGACACTAGGGTTAGGGTTTTTGTATTACATTGTAATGGATGGTGAGCAGAAAATATAAATAAGTAGTACTTAGGAGACAAAGAGAGATAGAGAGGAAGAGTATTGTAAGAACTGTACGAATCATTAAGATGGTAAGCTAAGGAGGGAATGAGCGACTCGGTCCCGAGGGTTAGATCGCAGGATAAGGATCCTGGTGTGATCTAGTCAGACTCACAGGGATCGAGGAGCATGCTGAGGAGAGTGAGATCTAAGAATGTAAACACGTGCGGCATGATATCTTCCTAAACCATAATAAAATCCTGATAGCCATATATTTGTGGACATAGCCCAGGAGGGGGTGAACCATGGTAACATTGTGTTGCGGGATTGAATGAGTGTATCTTTTTTTATTATTATTTGATGAATGTTGAATGAATGAAGTGATTAAGTAGATATGGTATTTTACATGCATGCATAGAATAAATGTTATAACATAATGTTAAATGAACTAAATAAAGGTTGCGACGTATAATCATAGATCTCGCTTAGTCTCGGGTTACAAACACTTGAGTATTGCAGCCACCCATAGAGCTATCTCAGGTGAGATTGCACAATACACTATGTGTACTGCGTTGCCTTATGGGTAACCAGAGGGGTCAATAGTATTTAAGGTATTTTGTTGGGAAGCTTCTTGGTTATGAATTGGGGTCAATATGTAATTGTAAATGGATAAAAGGGAATGGAAAACCAACAATCATCACCCTATGCTAGTCATGTTGAAGGTTCATCACCAACTTTTGATATTCATGTTGGGCATTCATCACCAACCTCTGTAAGTCATGTTGGATATTTTCTACTAGCCTCTGCAAGTCATGTTGGGAGCATGTCACCAGCCACTGCAAGTCATGCTAGGGGAATTCATACGATTGATAAGCCTAGACGTGTAATATGTAATCCCAAGTTCCTTTCTAGGCTTTGCAAAGGAGATCACCTTACTCGTTTGTGCCCTGCTACTATTGTGGTACAAGAAGTGTGTTCCTTACCTGGGGGCCCTTCAGGTTCTGAGTTGTCTTTGGTTTCCCAACCTTCTTTGGTTGATACAATGGTCATGTCGATGAAATATTTGGCTAACACCACTTTTCTTTTTGGGGGTGATGTGTTTATTGACCTTGTTGTATCGCATCATGTTCAACTAATGGTCGTGTAGATGCAATATTCGGTTGAAACCACTCCTATTTTTGGGAATGATGCATCTCTTCACCTTGTTATCTCACATCCTATTCAACCAATGGTTGAAGAAGTGGTCATTCCGATGCAATATTCAGTCGATCCCTCTCTTCTCTTGGAGAGTGACAAGCTTAAGGAAGTGGCATTGTCAATGCAATCTTCGGTCAATCCCACTTTCCTTTTGGAGGGTGATGCATCCTTCGACCATTTCCTTAGCATTTATAGTCTTGTACCTTCTGAACAAGGGAGAATTCTACTCTCTCTGAGAATTATCCCTCCAAGTCCTAGGGTGGTTTCCTTTTATTGGAATGATCTTGTAGAGCCTCAACTTCCTTCTTCTACACCCTTCCAGATAAGGGGAATTATTTGATATATTGTAGATAAGGTAACGTCTGCAAGTATTTTATCCTCCTTGAATAGGAAATCTTGTGTCAGTTATCTGTGAGTTGTTGACTTTCGAAAAAATTCCTACACAAGATCCTTGGCCTCCCCCATTATATGTTGCTTAGAACAACATCCTTCCAGTCTTGTTTAAGCTATTTTCTGACTCTCTCAAAAAGAGAAAATATTGTCGAGTGAACTTGTCTCTTTCACACTCATTAATTGGATTTGAAAGGACATCTACTTGGTGTAAGTTTAACCCTTTTTTAGACCAAGTAAACTAATTTCGAAAAAGCAATACTCTAGTCACTAGTGGCTAGAAGAGTTCTCTTGGGTATTCTTTTATACTTTTTCAGGCCTAGGGGACTAAATTTACGAAAAAAAAGACATTTTTTGGTTTTAAGTTGTAATTGCAAATCATTCTCTTGCTTGCAGTATTGAGCCTATTGTCAGTTCTCTCTTTCGCATTATAATCCTATCACCTCAATAGTTTGCATCATCATCCAAGAGAGCCTTGTTCATATCCTTTACAGCTTGACACCCTATATCCAAGAGGAAACATTCCCCCGAGTGTCCATATCCTACATGCACCTCCTTGCATTGAGCATAGATATGTTCAACTGTTGGAACTAGTTGCTTACTTGTGACACTCGTTTCCTCCTCTGAATCATAGAATTCATTTGACTATGGAAAAACAAAAAAAGATAGGTGAGAAAAGAATATTATCTTATATTGGTAGCAGTCGTGTCTCCTTTGAATAGAGAAAAAAAATTTGAGTCCACTTGTCATCAAAATTTTGGGTCTAGCATGACCTTAGGAAGTTGATATCATTAATTATAGTTTACTCCCCTAACTGGTTACTCTTCCAATCTCTATGGAGATTTTGATTGGTGCCTATTGCATCAAAAAATTTCATCATTGAGTCAATGCTTCCAAAGTCTTCCATTTGTCTCATGCTTTTGTTCAAAGGATGTCTATCAACCTGTGTCGGCCATTCCTCAAAACTATTGACTTTTCATGTTATCCATACCCTCAGTGTGTCTCAGAGTTACATGAAGTTGTAGTCCTATCATGCTCCCTGGTCTTACTTTCACCATTGGTAGGTAACCTTGAACCCAACAATCGACATTTCATTATTGGTCGTTGACTGGGGAGTTTCCCTTGTGTTCGATGGCAAGAAATCTATTCACACATTGGGATTCATGCATTGTCTTGGATTCCATTATCCTTATTGGTGGTTTCCTCACCTTTGTCAATAGTTTTCCCTATTGGATACTACTCAGATTGTCTTTTTTGTGTACCACTTGCATCTGGAACATGCAAAAGAAGCGCAGGGTCATTGGTTCATGAACATGTTCTTCGTCTGATTTCCTCCAAATCATCAAGCTCCTGCTTTTCACCTTGTGTTGAATGATGAGATACTCCTCAATTCTCTCCTTTCAGTGGGTCTCCTTCCATCCACTTCAGTCCATCTATTCTAGAAACGAGACCTAGAGTCCTATAAATACCTAGAGGCTTCCAGTTATCAGTGGCAGGTTCTCTCGCCATCGATAGGTAGGAATACATCAATGTCTCTTGATCGATGGATTATTCAAGTGTTCGACCTCAACTCCTTTATTCACTCTTATCAGAATGTACTCAGTGCCTTGATACCTACTCGTTAGAAAAACAGGACCACGGAGCAATAAAATAAAACAAATGCGGAAATAAAACACAAAAGATACACAATACAAGAGAGACACAGATTTACGTGGTTCACCCAGTGTGGGCTACGTCCACCAGAGAAATTTCCAGGTCCTTTCTTTATTATTATCTAGCAAAATGAAGGGATACAACCTACAGCAAAACCCGCTATAACTTCCTCTTCTTTCTCTCACAGTCTCCTCTCTCAGAATACAATACTCGCCAACATACATAGTCGCAATACATTTCCCTCATAAAAGAGGGTTGCCTTCTAGGGAAAAAAACCCTAACATAATCTCTATCATTATATTTGTGACCTTATAATGAACGGTCCAGATTTGCAATGAAATTACAATATACTTTTACAAGGCAATTTTTGCTTCGGGGGCTTCGCCCCCGAACCCCCGCTGGGGGGTCGCTTGCCCCCAGACCCCGTAGACGGGGTACCCCCCTCTGCACTCTCCCGTGTGGAAGAGTGTACCTACTTATGGGGTGTAAATACTTCATGGCGTATAAACACGGCTGAAAGTAAAAGACCTCTAAATCAGGAAGATAATCAGGCTCCACAACCAACACTACTTTCATTATTGGTAGGTTGTCTCGTGTTTGTTAATGGTATACCTTAATGACCAGTAATCAAACGAAGTCTCATTGTGTTCAACCTCAACTCCTTTATTCACATAATGTAGAATTTCAATGTTGGTGGATCGTGTATAAGAGTTGAAGACATCATTTCATATTCGCAGCTTTCCTGATTTGTTTCTATCTTTCATTGGACCAGTACCTATACGACTTCAATGATCATGGGAGATCAGATTGTACCCCATTGTATATAGATATCTCCAGATTGATTTTGAGATTGGTTTTACTGGGCCTTATTCATTACTATGAAAGCCTTTGACGTGTAGCCACCTTTATATCTCCTATTCATTTCCATGAACAATTTTTTGGTATATTTTCACATGGATCTGCAATGTGATTCAAATTGCCATCCATGTGCGCAAAGTTAGTATAGATTGTAATATTCTCATGAGCAACTAGTTTGTCCAGCTAGGTCTCCATGACTCCACTTCTAGGTATTATAATATATTTCGGCCATCACAGATAGTCCTCTGACCTCACACATTAGGAGGCATATGTTATAGCAAGATTTGCCTCGCCCTATGCAAATTTTCTTAGCAAACACTTTTTCCATTTCCCTATGCAGACTTGAAGTCTCTTTTTGCAGTTCCCAGAGATAAAAATAATATTTTTCCACATATATGTGTCCTAACATTTATACATCATGTGTATATGTAGGGTGCACCATTTCAGCCAGTGTACATCGGGATTTGTGCTCAAATTAAAAAAATAGTGTCGGGTTTCCATGTCATGTCACGAGATCCATGATCCTTGACCTTCCATATACTGGAAACATTAGGACTCGGACCTTCATCTCCATTTAAAGGTTATAAATGGGCCATATCCAAGTTGTGGAAAAGTGGAGAAGAATTCAACTTTGAGAGCAAAGTTACTCTGGAGAAATTATTCACTTCATATTGAGTCAACATCCCTTTATCCTTTTAAGTTTGAACACATTGTCCATCCCCCAAGATCTTCCCTACTTGATTGAGAAGCTCATTGTCTCTCTTATATGAGCTTGCCTTTGGTGGAGGATTGAAGTGGTGGAAGCCTAGCTGGAAAGGATTTAGTTTCTAGGTGATGAACCGTGCCGACGCAGAATTTTGTAATTCATTCACTTCTATTGATTACATTTCAATAGAAATACTCTTTTCTCGTCCAATTAATGTCTTACAAATGTTTGAATTATTATTCTGTGGGAATATTTGTTATGAATATTGATGGATTATGCTATTGAATGTGCTAAATTTATATATTATCACCATATGATTGAGTTTCTTGGTTGTTGAGGACAAGTTCCAGGTGTATTTATTTGAGTCAAGTGCTCAACGGTGGACTTCATCGAACATTTGGATGAGGTAGGATCTTTATCTTGTCCTGTTAGCATATTTTTTTATATAGCATACTTGAGATTAGAGTTGATTTTTGCAGTCATTTCCATCTATTTTGGTTTACCCCATGCCATAGATATATTTTCCTCATAATAGGATCTAGCACGGATCCAAGAGCCAATTCAGCTCTAAGAATTAAGAACAATTTAACATAGATCATCTTCCAGGAAGCACCATTTCTCAAATAGTCATAACGTCTTACTCAAAACTCAGAATTGAGCAAGGGAGAAGTCGTTGGAAAGGTATGGAATAGTAGAGGACAATTTTTCACCTATAAATTGTCTATGCACAGTAAAATTTCTCATAAAATCAGTAGAAGGAATTATGATCAGTTATAAACCATAATTGTACATGTTTGCATTTTTTTGTTCAGATAGTTAGACTAACAAGAGTTATGTTGGTTGCACACTTTTGCAAAGTTTTTTGCTTCCAAAAATGTTACCCATGATTTTGTTCGTCATGATGATGTATTGATGATGGTGTACTCAGGCTCTTCATAAGAACTTTCTCCTGATAAAAAGTTATTTTCATCTCTTCCAGAAAACTCATTTTTTGAAGACTGTTCGCAGGCTGCTAGTATATTTGCCTGCGAGAATGAATGATTCTCATAGGCTGCCTTAAGCCACGGTGTGAGAAGTTCGCACTGTGTTGAACTGCTAGGGTGAGAACTCTTCCTAAAGCAAGGAAAAAGATGAATTCTCGATGCTTCTAGAAGGGAATCTTCTATAAGGATGAGATGGCATTCGAATGGTTATCCTAATACTGGATTCCCTGATATTTTGGGATCATTCTTATCCAAGTAACTAATTCATTCTCTCCTATATATTGAGTGAATTCTCATGCAAAAGGTTAAGCAAGATTCATTGGAGAATTGGTGAAAGAAGTGTGTGAAGGACTGATGCTACAGCAGCTAGGAGACTCTAGCAAGTTCATCCAAAGGAGTTGATCTTCTTCATGCAAGTGAGCAAGTGTGTGTGTCGGAGTCAAGGGCAATCGAAAGGAAGTTGGTGACATCAAGGCTCAGGTTGTTATCTTTACTTTCCATTAATATGATACAATAATATGTCCCTTTCCCATAAAGCTAATTCAACTTTATTGTATAATTCCTTGATCATATACATAGATTGAATGTTGAATAGATTGTGCTTTCTTCACTTTGGTTGGTTTGTGTTGTCTTGGTCTTGGCTGCACGAGAGCACTGGAGCAAAGTGGGAGCAACAAAGACCATAGGAAGCGATAATAAGGTATGTTCTTTGTTCTTGCCTCCTATTTAATTCAATGGTTAGAATCTAGGGAAAGAGTCATGTTCTGTCTTTCTTTGTTCTAGATCCAGGTGGATCTAGGGAGATCGGTTTGTGTCCGCACTTCCAGATTTATCCAATAAAAAAATTGGTGACTCCACTAGGGAGACAATCCCATTTTCTTTGTGGCTTTTGGTATTTTTCTGTGGCCATTTTCTCTGGTTTCACTTTTCTCTTGTCCTGTCAGTCTCTGAGTCTTCAGGATAGCCTGTTAGACCCTTTGGGTCCAGAGCCCTTTTTAAATTTTGCTTCATTTTTCAAAATTTTGACTATGTTCAGGCATTCTCACACTGTACTTCATTGCAGCCTGCAAGAATAGGTAGAGTTTGCACTCTGCCTTTAGGTTTCAGTGCGAGGTTCTCGCACCCTGCTTAAGGGTCACCTACGAGAATCAGTGATTCTCGCACTGTGTAATATTTCCTGCCTGCGAACTCAATTTTTCAAAAATTTGGATTTGAATTTTGGCTTTTTTAACTGCCCAGATCAATTTGATTGCCTCATAAAAGTTTCTTGGACCATTGATTGATATATTTCTTGTCTTCATTTGCATGTATGAACAGTCTTAGGGTTTCAAGGCTTTTCTTGTCATTTTTGGCTTGACTTTCATTTCTTGGCTTTTCTTGGCAAAACCATTCTCTCTGTTTTTAGAATCTGAGTGTGTTTGATTAGTTAAGATCCAGTGATTGGTTGAAAGTTAAGTTTTCTTGGTTTTTCTCATTTGCTTATGGTTTGAAAGATCATTTTCTTTTGCATTTGAAAAGACTAAATTGATTTGCTCTTTATTTTTGTTTTCGTTGAAAGAGTGGATTGGGTGTTTATCATTGCTTGTTAATTTGGTTTTTGATTTTCTGTACTCTCGCTGTCATAGTGTGGGTCCTTTTTGAAAAGTGAAAAAACAAGTTTTTCTTTCAAAAAATTCTTTTCGTTTTAGAAAAACATTGAAAATCAAATTATTGTGATTGTTGAAGTATTTGAAAAAGACACAATAGAGAGTTGTCATTTGATAAGTGATTGTCTGCATTTGCATTTTAAGGAAATTTTGCATTGTAGTTCAAGGTTGATCTGGAAAAATTTCTCTATCTCCCATACATAGGATTCATTGAATGAAAAGTTGTCTTTTTCATTATCATCCTTGCATTGTTGGGTCAGAGTCATACATCATAAGTTTCATTTCTATTACATTTGAGTAAACAACAGCTCTTAATAACACTGCGTAATCATAAAATGTATCTAGTAACTCTTTTCTAGGGCTCTTTTACACCAACATTTAGCTAGGCTAGCGCTTTGGAGTAGGAAAAGAGATACACTCTCCAAAAGCATCAAACACACAATAGCATATTGTGTTAGGGAGTGTTAAATTCCATTCACAACATCTTGTCCTGGGAAGCCCTTCTCACACAAGGGTCAAACACTAGGTCGCATTGATATTGGCAGAGTTACTCACCCTGCTTTGTTGATATCGATGTAGAGATTGCACGTATTACAGGGATCACTCGAAGGTATACCCAAAATGATGCGTGGAAGCCTTTTGAGTTGATTTCGGGCTAGATACCCTGCCCTTGCGTGTGGATCAGACCGTCGACTGTCCCCCCAGGATTTATTGTTGTTGGTGGAGACCTTTGTGGCCTATCTCTCTAGGTTCTTACCTGAGGTGACTGTGGAGGGGAAAGTCTTCACGATACCTGGAATTGATGTTGACCAAACTCACTCGGGCTCCTTGGAGGGTATACCCACGATTATGTGTGGGAGCTTGCACCAGGGTGTAAGTCCGTTAAGCAAGTCGTCAACATAAATTTTCCACCCTAGCCCCGCCCCTTCTCATCTTGTTGTTGCGACATTGGATTTCATCACCAACTAGTGGCTTCGAAATTAGAAGTTCTTGTTTGCCTGGTGATTGCTTCCTAGATTTTGTTTACTAGCGCGTGTTGTTTGTTTCTCAAAGTTGACCATAGGATTTTCTTCACGAAGTTTGTCACTCATTTACAATAGCTCCCCCATGTCATTCACATAGAATGCAGGGTTTATCTCCAGAGCATCTGAACGGTTCTCAACCCTTTCCTACAGGTACACCTGAGGGCTCTCCTCAGCAAAGTGAAGCCACAGTTGTCACCACACCACAAGTGGAATCAACTGACTCTCTAAAACCTTTTCAAATTACCAATACTCAAGAGGACTTTCGAATTCACCGTGGTTCTGAACGACCATTTATGCGATTGAATTCTTCCGAAGAATTAGTTGTTACATCTTCTGGATCACCCGTTGGACCTTTTCCTGGCATAGAAGGCCAAGATCCTTTTTGGTCTATAGGTGTTTTCCGTAGAGACCTTTTTGGTCTTGGTTCACCAGTGATTTCTGAAATTAATCCTCCTGTGATTTCTGAGATCTCTAATCTTGAGACAGTACCGTTAACTACCACTTATCACTTTACTGTCCCTGCTGAAATGGCCCATCTCATGAATACTACGAGTGTCCCAACCGGGTTCACTGCAGCTGGTCTCGCTCCTATTAACACGTAGCGAACACCCAATGTCACTCCGAAATTACCACTTGGATACCATGCGTTGAATGCTTCTATTCCAACCCCTCCGCAAACCCCATCCGGTTCTCCAAGTGGTACTTCTTTTCCTAGGCACCCTATTCCCGGTTTTATTTCGATACTCCCTCAATTTCCTTCTGGAAGACCTTTCTTATCTTCCACTAGCAATCCTAATCCTAGTGGCACTATCCTGTCCATTACACCAAACTTGCAAATTCCCGTTGGTGGACAAGGTGGTATGATTCAACCTCCTCTTACCGGACACATTCCAATTACTACACAACCATCGATTAGGACACAACTTCTGGTTGGAACTCCACCTACGATAGGGGGACCAACCCCACCTTTTGGAAAAAATATACCTCCTTCTTTGGCCCAATATTGGAATCAGATGATACAAAATCCTCCTCAAATGACTGGGGGGTAGCAGTTGCATGTCCCTACTATGGGCCAACCATATCCAGGTATACCCAATCCTATTTAGGGTCTGAATGCTCAAACTCAGGTCCCCGCTCAAACTCAAGGTTATAATCCCTGGAGCTACTATCCTCTCCAACCACCACTGAATCTGCCTGGGTCTTCCCATTATGCGCAGACTGCTTACGGTCCTACTGGCTTGCTGACAGGGCTTCCACCCCAAAGCCACCAGTACCCATAGGTGAATCGACAGTTACCTTTTCTTTCTACTTTGGATTTTTCAGATTTTTCTAGGATTTTAAATGATCCTATTCGTCACTCTCCCCAATGGCCTATTATTCCATCCAAGCTTCCATCGTACATTCCTAAATTTGATGGCAAAGTGGGAGAGGACCCAAACAATCACGTTATGACTTTTCACCTATGGTGTTCATCCAACTCATTGATGGATGATTCTATTCATTTATGTCTTTTTCAACGAACCCTTACCAGTTCTGCTGCGAAGTGGTATATTGAATTGCCACGAGGTTTCTTCTCTGATTTCAACACCCTAGCTATGGATTTCCTTATGCATTACCAGTTGTCGATCTGTTATGATACCGGGACTGAGATTTTGACTTCCTTCAAATAGACTAAAGGCACTCATATATGTGATCATATCCATGAGTGGCGAAGGAGACGACATCTCATTAAACTTGAGCTTCTTGATCAGTTACTGGCATAATGGTTTACAAAATCATTTGTGAACGAAATTGGTAAGGACATTGCCATGGGTGGTGTTGTCATGGAAGAGCAGGCTACCAGTCGTTCTCAATATCTTGATCTCGTTTATTCACAAACAGGAACTCTTTATGATTTATTACCTGATTTACCTCATCCTAATACTTCCAGTACTTCAACTCCTTCTGTTGCCTCGCATGCAGCTGATGGTGTGATTGGTACTGCCCAAACCCAATCACATTCTGTTTCAATCACAACACCTAAATCTGCTTCTTCTAATGTTCAAAATGCTCTGTCTCCTGCCACTCCCACCGGAAAAACTTCTGAGGTAAATGTTGTCCAATCTACCCCAGCCGGTAAAAACAAATCTAAAAAGGGGAGAGGCAAGAATAAGGAGGGAAAAAATAATAATCAAGCAGAGAAAACTAAAACCACTCCTGTTGAAGATCAGGATAAGCGCAAACCCCGCTACCCTTGCCTTATCTGTGGTGATGATCACTACACGAAGGATTTTCCACGAAGTGTCGAGGTCACTAAGTTCCTTCAAGGATCTCCAAAACCACCTACACTGGCAGTCTTGTCCCAACCCTTCCCGTCTCAACAACAGGCTCAGTTGGTCATTCACGACCAACCCTCCCCTTCTACGACATCATATGTTTTGATGTGTATTGGTGATTCTAAGCAGAACAATGTTGCGCTCACTACTCAAGCCAAAGATTATTCTCCATCTAAGGAGAAGGTTGATGATTTACCTCCTTCGTTGGTCCAACCCTCTCCCGTGACTCCACCTACTAACGGTCCTCTTCATCTTGAATGATCAAGCCTTGATACATTTCTACGACCACCCCCAAAAGGTGTCATTAGGAAATTGGCTTTCAATCCTCATGCTCATGCGGCCCAGAACTATAGCATTGTTGAAGACCTGGCCCAGGCACCTTCAGCGATGTCAGCCCTTGAAGTCCTTCATTCTTGTCCTGCACAATGGAAGGCACTGTTGAAATATATAGGTGGAATTGACCCAACAAATATGAATTTGATAGTCTTTGACTTGGATGATCACATTCCAAGGTTACCCCCTCAACTCGCATTTCAAATACAAGTGGTTTTCTCTAATAAAAACATTTGTCGAACTGTTATCGACGAGGGTGCCTCGACGTGTGTTATGTCTCTTGCTTGTTGGAAAGCCATTGGCTCTCCTCCTTTAAATGAATCCCAGAACACTCTTAAAGCCTTCAATGGCTTTGGTTTTAAGCCTTACGGTGTTCTTCCTTCGTTTCCCATCACACTAGAAGGTAAGACGGTCCAAGTTGAAGTGGAAGTCTTTGATGCTCCACTTGATTATAATCTTTTGCTTGGCCGCAGCTGGATCGATTCCATGCGCGTCGTTGTGTCGACACTTTTCCATGTAGTACATTTTCCTCATAAAGGAAAGGTTGTTACCATCGACCAACTCGCCTTCTTCAATTCTGATACCCGTACTGGCAACGTGTCATTTATTGCTAAAACCCCACCGGGTTATGAGAAAGTCGGTGTAGGCCTTTTAAAGGACTCCTCATTAATGGGTACTTTCCCCATTCCACTGCCTGACGTTCCACGCTCGTCAATTGCTTCTATAAACATGATCTCCACCATGCCTCATGAACTTCCTACATCACAGGACCCTTGGATTGTCCCTGACCCTGGTGTTAGCGATATTTCTTGTATAGGGGGGTAGAATGCAAAAGAAGGGGTAAAAACCCACTTGTCCAAAGTTTCGGGTGACAATGCGCCCGTGGTAAGCAGCAAGAAAGTTCGGGCGGTCCAGATTTACGCGCCCAGATCGACGGCACATATTGGATTCCGGACCCCCCTTGCTTTCCGACCTTTAAGCAAGGGGGGGGGGTCCAGAATCGGGGGCGCACCTCTCCAACGGTCCAGATGAGCGCGCCCGGATCAACGGCGATGAAGACCATTCCGGACCCCCCCCGCCTTTCTACCTTTAAGCGGAGGGGGGGGTCCGAAATTGTGGATGCAGCTTTTCGACGGATATGATCGAGGAGCCTGAATCAACAGCTCAGGCGTGGCCTCGACTTTCTCAGTTGCCCTGTCTTTAACCCCGTGTGGGCCCTTCTCCCGTCGTGACACCCTCCTTTCCACCTCTCCCTTGCTGCCATGTGTCCTCCATCCACCTCCCCATCTTCGCCCAGGTGGCCCATCCTCCGTCTCACTATCCACTCACTACCTGTCGCGTGTCCCGCTCCTTTTCCACGTCAGCCCCTCGCCAAAGAGTGAGTCCACTATCCTTCGTCTTCCTCCTCTTCCGCCTGTTTTATTCCACCATGTGCCCTCCTTTGTCACTCTTCCCGCACCACGCCATTCCTTTCGCGACCTTATAATCTGACGCCATCACTCCTATCATTCACCCCCATTCTCCGTGTTGGCCTTCCATGCCTGCCCCTCAAGATATTCGGTTATTCCAGGTGGCAACGTGAGGGGTCTTCCATATCCTGAAGTGCTGAGTTGGCCAGGCCATTCTCGATCCCAAGAAGAAGTTATTGAAGCGGTTGGTGGTGGTTATACATCGTCTCCGCCATAATGGGAAAGTCCTTCATTGGATTAAAGGCACGTCGATTCGCCGAATAAATTGTCAGAAGATCGATCACGTCTGCCATAAGTTGCATGACCATTCAAAGATTATAGCCCCGTATTGTCAGAATCCATGCAGATGCAAAGCCTTCAATGCAATTTCTTGGTTCCGCTGTTGTTGTTGTTTTGAGTATATGTAGGCATTTTTGCCATTTTTGTATCTATCGATGGTAGAGCTAAGCTCCCGACTGTAAAGTTTCAAGGAACATTCTGGTTTCCAGGTTATGCCTTTGTGGTTGAGACTTCTTGGTTTGTAACAAACAGTTCTCCTTTTTCCATCTTTGTTTCATCTTATGCCATAGAGTCCACAGTCGAAGGATTCGCATGGATTTAACAATCTTGTTATGATAAAGGATTTGTTGTGACATTGTTGTGCCCTCTGGTGTTATGTGTTTGAATATAAGAGGATCTTGTGTTTGAATGCTTTCTTCTTCAGTCGGTTGTGAACCTGACGTTTATGACATACCCTTTCACTCTTCTCATGAAGTCTTCCCCCTACTCACCCTTTATTGCAACTCACTGTTTGAAGTTTATCAAGACCTCACCCGTTCATGCATGCCTGGTCTAGTTTCTGAGTTGACGCGATATTGTTCTGAGTCCTCTCCATTAGATCACCCCTTTCAAAAAAATCGTGACATTAAAATAATGGGCATTGGGCTCTGCTCCTGCTAGCATTCCAGGAGTGACTTCCGGCTCCAACATTTCTGGTGCCGTTGTTGGGGACGAAGTTGAATATTTTCCCCGGGATTGAACGACAAAGATCAACTGATTCTGAAGGTGCATCAGATATCAGAACTTGAAGATTGCTACTATGCACCTGGCGACTCCATTGTGACGACTCCGATATGGACAACCCGCACTATCAACTGTGGCTTCGAGAGGCAGACACACGAGGTCTAACCCACACTTGCCTTTAGCTACACCAGGAGCTGACACGGAAGCAGTGCGCAGAAAGGGAAAGAGCTCTGCGAGAGAATTTTTTGTCGCCGAAACAGGTAATACACCCTCCCCTTCTATGAGAACTCTATTTTTAGATTCTCATCTTCCTAGTCTTCCTTCCTCTGAAGTTTCCCATTTTCTGAATTTCGGGAGTGTTCCTGCTGAGTTTTCTCCTCCTGGTTTGGTATCAAAGAGGGAAAGCCTTGTCACTCCCCCTTCCATGGAGGTCTTGCCTCATCACAGACCTCGAGATTCTGAATTTTTCACCACTCCTCCTTTCATTTTTACTGCTGCACAGAGAGGAGCGTCTGCACACTCAGGTCCCTTGCCTTTCTCTCTGTTTTCTCCGTTGTCTCCTACAAGGGTCTTTGTTCCATCATCACCCGTCTGTACTCCTTCTCCTCCGAGTTCTCCTCTATCTAATATCCCTATGGCTGGTGTTAATCCCCCTCTAAACAGAATGGATGCCATAGTTGCTGCCAGATATGCTCCTTTGACTCTACCCCAGCCTCTGAACCCTCTCCCTGCTGGAGACTATTTGAAATACATGCCCAAGTTCAGTGGTGAGGGAGATGTAACTGCTGAAGAGCACCTAGCTGCCTTTTACAGCTATGCAGACAACCTGAATATTGAAAGTGAAGATGTCTGGATGAGAGTCTTCATCCAGAGCCTTGATAGGGAGGTGAGGAAATGGTTCCAGGGGACTGGCCCCTGGATCTATTGCTGGTATTGAAGCCTTGGATAATGTTTTCCTGAGGCAGTGGGGAGACAGAAAA
>ML778521.1:690686-701349 GCA_009831015.1 Picea engelmannii
GGCCAGCACCGATGGATCCTCACTGCGACTGATTATTTCACCAAATGGATAGAGGTTGTCCCCACTAGAAGCACTTCTCACAAAGTAATCATCAGCTTCCTGGAGGACATCATAGCCAGATTTGGTTGTCCAAGCAGAATTGTTACTGACAATGCCTCCCCCTTCAGGTCTGAGCCTCTGATCAAATTTTGTGAACAATTCGGGATTTCGCTGGTCCACTCCACTCCATACTATCCTCAGGGAAATGGACTGGCAGAGTCCTCCAATAAAATCTTGATCAATCTTATCAAAAAGATACTGGAGGAAAATCAGAAGGCCTGGGATTCAAAGCTCAAATTTTCTCTCTGGGCCGATCGGGTTACAACTAAGAAGTCCCTGGGTCTCTCACCTTTCCAGCTGGTTTATGGGATAGAAGTCGTTTTCCCCACTCAACTTGCCTTACCTGTAGCAAATTTCCTCCAAGTCCTTGAAGGAGAGCCTAATCATGTACTCAGAAGGATTTATCAGATGGTGGAAGTGCAGCAGATCAAAAAACAGGTCTTGGACAGAGCCTACCATCATCGGCAGAGGATCAAGCAGGCTTTTGACAGGAAGAACAAGAAGAAGGAATTTGAGCAGGGTGATCTAGTGCTCAAATGGGATGCACCCAGGAAGGAAAAGGGTAAACACAGTAAATTTGATGCCCTCTGGATCGGGCCTTTCAATATCCTTGAAGTATTTTCAAACAACACTTACAGGTTGCAGGATCTGGAAGACAATGAAGTTTTTAGCAGCCCAGTCAATGGGCATTTCTTGAAAAAATGTTTTCTATGAGCCACAGTCGGCTCTTTTTGTTTTGCTTTGATTTTGTACATATTGTTTCTATGTTCTATTTTTTGGACTAATAAATGACTCCATAGCCCAACAGCAAAGGCACTAAGTCTGCAAAAGAGTTCTTAGAGCATCACAGGGACGACTCTATCCCCCATGGAGCCAAATGTTAGCGATATTTCTTGTATAGGGGGGTAGAATGCAAAAGAAGGGGTAAAAACCCACTTGTCCAAAGTTTTGGGTGACAATGCACCCGTGGTAAGAAGCAAGCAAGTCCGGGCGGTCCAGATTTACGTGCCCAGATCGACGGCACATATTGGATTTCGGACCCCCCTTGCTTTCCGACCTTTAAGCAGGGGGGGGGTCCAAAATCGGGGGCGCACCTCTCCAACGGTCTAGATGAGCGCACCCGGATCAACGGCGATGAAGACCATTCCGGACACCCCCCCGCCTTTCTACCTTTAAGCGGAGGGGGGGGGTCCGGAATCGTGGATGCAGCTTTCCGACGGCTATGATCGAGGAGCCCGGATCAACGGCTCAGGCGCGGCCCCGACTTTCTCAGTTTCCCTGTCTTTAACCCCGTGTGGGCCCTTCTCTCGTCGTGACACCCTCCTTTCCACCTCTCCCTTGCTGCCGTGTGTCCTCCATCTGCCTCCCCATCTTCGCCCAGGTGGCCCATCCTCCGTCTCACTATCCACTCACTACCTGTCGCGTGTCCCGCTCCTTTTCCACGTCATCCCCTCGCCAAAGAGCGAGTCCACTATCCTTCGTCCTCCTCCTCTTCTTCTTGTTTTATTCCACCATGTGCCCTCCTTTGTCACTCTTCCCATGCCACGCCATTCCTTTCACAACCTTATAATCCGATGCCATCACTCCTATCATTCGCCCCCATTCTCCGTGTTGGCCTTCCATGCCTGCCCCTCAAGATATTCAGTTATTCCAGGTGGCAACGTGAGGGGTCTTCCATATCCCGAAGTGCTGAGTTGGTCGGGCCATTCTTGATCCCAAGAATCATTTATTGAAGCGGTTGGTGGTGGTTAGACATCGTCTCCACCATAATGGGAAAGTCCTGCATTGGATTAAAGGCACGTCGATTCGCCGAATAAATTGTCAGAAGATCGATCGCGTCTGCCATAAGTTGCATGAACATTCAGAGATTACAGCCCCGTATTGTCAGAATCCATGCAGACGCAAAGCCTTCAATGCAATTTCTTGGTTCCGTTGTTGTTGTTGTTTTGAGTATATGTAGGCATTTTTGCCATTTTTGTATCTATCGATGGTAGAGCTAAGCTCACGACTATAAAGTTTCAGGGAACATTCTGGTTTTCGGGTTATGCCTCTATGGTTGAGACTTCTTCGTTTGTAACAAACAATTCTCCTTTTTCCATCTTTGTTTCATCTTATGCCAGAGAGTCCACATTCGAAGGATTCGCGTGGATTTAACAATCTTGTTATGATAAAGGATTTGTTGTGACATTGTTGTGCCCTCTGGTGTTATGTGTTTGAATATAAGAGGATCTTGTGTTTGAATGCTTTCTTCTTCAGTCGGTTGTGAACCTGACGTTTATGACAGACCCTTGCACTCTTCTCATGAAGTCTTCCCCCTACTCACCCTTTATTGCAACTCACTATTTGAAGTTTATCAAGACCTCACCCATTCATGCATGCCTGGTCTAGTTTCTGAGTTGACGTGATACTATTCTGAGTCCTCTCCATTAGATCACCCCTTTCAAACAAATCGTGACATTAAACTGATGGGCATCGGGCTCTACTCCTGCTAGCAGTCCAGGAGTGACTTCCGGCTCCAACACCTAGAGATCATCTTCGTTTAGACGACGTAATGTCGTTTAGTCCGGTTGAATCTACATATTAGGCCATTCAATTGGCAACACCTTCTACCTTTTCTCTTGATGAGTTGTCTCCCGATCCTTTTCATGTTATTTTTCCCACTGACGAGATGATCATGTCCATCATGGAAGACACCCCTTGGGATGATGGGCATCATCGTTCCATACTTTTTCTGGAGCAACACACTCTTGAGAACTACCAACGGATTTCGACCTCGTCGACCATTGTTGTCATCTCGACGGTTCCCGTGACTACACATGATGTGTTTGCTGAAGGGTACTTAAGCAATATCTCACCCACGATTCCCATTGACATATCTATTAAACCTGGGATTGTTGAAAATGTCCATATTGGAGCTTCGTGTTCTTCCGACGAAATCGTCACCTATACGTCTCTGTTCAAATAATTTCGTGACATCTTCGCCTGGAGCTACGAAGAGATGCCAGGTATCGACCCTGCAATTGGTGTACATGAGATAAAGACATACCCTGGAGCTAAACCTGTCCGGCAACACCTTCGTCCAGTTCACCCACGTAAAGCGGCTGCTATAAAGCTCGAAGTCGAGAAACTTCTGAAAGCTAGCTTTATTTATCCAGTGGCTCTTACAGAATGGGTTTCCAATCCTGTCCCAATTAAAAATAAAGGAGGAAGTATTCGAGTGTGTGTTTATTAAAGGGATATTAACAAAGCTTGCCCCAAAGACAACTTTCCTACCCCATTCATCGATCAGATTGTCAATGATTGCGCCGGAAGTGAAATTTTCTCTCTTATGGATGGTTTCTCAGGCTATAATCAAATTAACATTGCTCCTGAGGATCAACATAAGACTTCTTTTATTTGTCCTTGGGGTACTTTTGCCTATCGGAAACTCCCTTTCAGTCTTAAGAATGTGGGCACAACTTTTCAACGTGCTATGTCTTATGCTTTTCATGATATCAAGCATATCGTTCAACCCTATTTGGACGATTTACCCGCTCATTCTATGCGCAGAGTCGATCACCCTACCCACCTCCGAGCCATTTTCGTTCACTATCGGTTCTATCGTATACGTTTAAATCCTCATAAATGTGTTTTTTGCATAGAATCCGGTCATCTTCTAGGTTTTATCATTTCGCGTCAAGGGATCTGGGTGGATCCTATTAAGGTTGAGGCGATTCTTAATCTCCCTCCTCCTTCTACACTGCGATAGTTACAAAGTTTGCAGCGGAAAGAAAACTTTCTTCGTCGTTTTATCCCTAATTACACCGAGATCACTCGTGGTTTTACGCGGCTACTAAAGAAAGATTCAGAGTTTGTCTGGGATACCATTGCCAACAATGCTTTTGAAGCTTTAAATTTGTCCCTAACGTGAGCTCCGCTTCTCTTTCTATCCGATTATAGTCGAGATTATTTCCTTTATCTTGCTACCTCGGAGTACACTATTGGCATGGTTCTCGTCCAAGAGGATGATACGCACGACGAACATGTTATTTACTACTTGAGTTGAAGTCTCACACCAACTGAAATCAAGTATCAACATGTCGAAAAACTGGCCTTGGCTGTCGTTCAAGTCGTCCAACGCTTCTGGCATTATATCCTCTCACATAAGACTACGGTGATTTCTCATTGCAACCCTATGCAACATATTTTGACATGTCAATTGCTAGGGGGGAAATACTCCAAATGGATTGTGATACTCCAGGAGTTTGATTTGGAATTCGACCGCGCCAAGTCCAAGAAGTCATTAGTTTTTGCTGAGTTGATATGCGATTTTCCTCATTCTGCAACGGAAAATGTAGCAGTTGATTCATTACCCTATGAATCTCTTTTCCTTATTAGCACTGATGATCTTTGGTATGGGGATATCATTATATATCTCCAAACCCAGACTTTCCGGCCTACTTTGTCTAGTACTGAACGACGTCGCATACGCTATCAAGATCGTCAATACATTATCCTCGGGGATACTCTTTACCATCGGGGAATTGACTCTGTTTTTCGACATTGTCTAACGTTCAACAAAGCCAAGAAAGATTTGAATGACTACCATTCTGGAGCATGTGGTGGTCATATGTCTAGGTATGCTACTGCCAAGAAGATCTTACGCGCAGGATATTTTTGGCCTTCTTTGTTTAACAACTGCATTACTGCTATTCAAAAATGCCATGCCTGTCAGACCTACAATCAGAAAATTCGGTCACATCCTGCTCCTCTTCATCCTGTGGTCTCAGTTGGTCCTTTTGCGAAATGGGGCATCGATTTCATGACATGTCACCCTCACTCGGCCGGGGGGAATGGTTACATCATCGTAGCCATTGATTACTTTATGAAATGGGTCGAGGTGATGCCAACATTCGATAATACTTGAAAGACCGTAGCTTTATTTCTTTTTAACCATATCATAGCTTGTTTTGGTGTTCCCCAAGCTATCGTCACTGATCACGGTAGCCACTTTAGGAATTTTATGATGTCTGAACTTACTAAGAAGTTGGGTCTTTGTCATGATAACACAACACCATATTATCCACAAGCCAACGGCCAGGTCGAAGAAATCAACAAAGTTCTCATAACTATGCTCCGACGGATGATAGGGATTCATAAAACAAGTTGGCACACAATGTTTTTTTCAGCATTGTGGGCGTACCGGACATCTACCAAGTCCGCTACTGGGTTTACACCTTTTCGGTTAGTCTATGGAGTGGAATCCATTCTTCCTATCGAATGTGAGATACCCTCTCTGAAGCTAGCTTTTGAAATCCTACCCAACACTTCTACTGAAGAAGAATGTCTATTGTATCTTATGCGATTAGACGAAACTTGACATGATGCCACCCTAGTCATAGAAGCTCAGAAAAAGCATGTCAAAGCCCAATACAACAAGCATGTCAAGCCTCATGTTTTTTCTGAAGGTGATCATGTTCTTCTCTATGAACAAGATCGAGATATGTTAGGAGCTAGGAAATTCGAACCCATGTGGCGAGGTCCTTATATTGTTCACCGAGTTTTGGAAAAAGGAGCATATGAGTTGGTAGATTACGATGGTATCCCTTTGAGTGAACCCAGAAATGGGTTGTACTTGAAGAAGTACTATGCATAAATCGTCTATGCACAAGTACTTGTATTTTATTGTATCATACTTTGTGTGTGTTACTATAGTTTTATTTTGTCGTTATCTGGTCTCTGCCCCTATGTGACGTTATGTTTGATTTCCAAATGTCGAAGTATTCTCTACCCTATATTGGTTTCGCTGATGGCGCTATCCATAGTACTCAGAACCTTTCTTCCACTGCGTGGGCAATCTATGCCCCAACAAACGAACTTGTATCTTTACGAGGTGTGTGCCTCGGTCGTGCGACCAACAACATTGCAAAGTATAGCGTCATTATTGAATTATTGGTTGATTCTATCTCGCTCGGAATTTGTCATTTGGTTGTGCGACTTGACTCGCAGCTTGTAGTACTACAGTTAAGTGATATCTACTCTATTCGAAGTCCTACTTTGTTACGGGTGTATTTGCGAATTTGCCTCTTGGAACGTTACTCTGATCACATTGAATATTAACATATTCCTAGATGTCTAAATACATTAATAGATGCATTAGCTAATTATGTATTGGACAGACATTTGAATCATTTATAAATCGAACACATCGAATTTCACACAATATAAAGTAAACTGGTAGAAGTCGTCTGTATATATAACGATCAAAAGAGTTTTTTACAAAAAAATTTGTCCGAAGACCAAAATATCAAAAATTGAAGCTTATACCTTCTACAAAGTGACATCATGGATGATGTTCACGGTAACACGTGACTTCCCTAGCAACCCTACAGAGCAGTCGACTCATAGATGTTGATACCCCTACAGTATGACATTGATCGCGTCGTGGAACCTCTTCCAGAGTCATGTATGGAATGTCTGCAGTCAGGCCCTCTAAATTTTGTTCCACCACTTGATAATCCTCAGCATACTGTGGTGTTGTCGCTACCTCTCCTCACCGCTAGATGGGAGAAGTGTTGGGGGGTCTGTAAGGTCCAACATCTGTGTTATCAACAAACGTTTTTGTATTAATCTTTGGAAAAACATATAAAACAAAAACATTTGAATATGATAAAAAACTCAAAAACATTTAAAAAGAGGAAAATGCATGTACTTCTTACCAAGGTCACCCCACTGATTATCCTCTGGCAGTACCAAATCCGAATCTCCTCGGAAATCCAACACGGCATAAGCGTAGTCATCAACCATCAACATCTGGGTTTGAAGCCAATCAAAGAAAGTATCATCGTACTTGATGATCGGTCCTGCTATGTTCCGGGCCATGAGCTAACACCATCTCAGCATCCTTGGATCCCTAGGAACCGGTATATTCCACTCACCCTGTAGTCTCAGTACGGGAACCCTCACAAGGAAGAAGGATACCAACAAAGATCCATACCCGAATTGCTTTAGGTCACCTCCCCTGCATTTAGTCAATTTTTTTTTGATACTGCGAAGCACAGCATCGGCCCAGTTGAATACTCGAGGCTCAGTACACTCGATGGCATACTAGAAGTAACTCTGCAACACCATGTGAGGAGCAGAACTCCCAACCATCCGAGCTATAGTGAAAAGGATAGTACGGAGGGTCAAGTCTTGTACCCCCCATATAGCTACTTTTCCTTTCTTTCTGTCAACCTCGGGAACGCAGTATAAATTGCAGTACTCACTCATCATTAGCCCACCACCTCTACTACCGGTCAGGCTCACATAGTACCCGCGCCGAGACAATCCAGTCAAAAATTAAATGTCCTCAATGTCTAAGGACAGTGTGTGAGCCCCCACATGAAACACCTGTTGTTCAGGGTCCCACATATGCACCAGGTACTCTAATAGTCTGACTTGGGCCCTCATGCCCAGGATGCGAAAGTACTTCAAGAACCCACAGTCTCTCAAAGCAGCTATGGTAGGTGGATGATTTTTGGCCATTGCATTATCCTCTTCATGTTCCCTTTCGTGCCACTCAAGCACCATGTTGATGGCCAATTATCTGCATAAGGAACACAATAAGAGGATTAACAACTTTTTTCATGCTTTGGATCTTTTTCATTGGGTAAAAATTTAAAAAAAAATTGAGCTTTTGCAGTTCTCGCAGGTGAGTTGTGTGCACAGTGTGAGAACCTCACAGGTGGCCTTAGGCTCACCTCTGAGAATGCCTCATTCTCGCAGGCCCCATATGGCATGCCTGCGAGAATGGAAGCGCGCATGTAGGGCTTAGAAAATCAACTTAAAATTGCAAATTTACCCAATGAAATTACAAAATTAAACCATGAAAGTGTTAAGGATGAAGAGCTTACCTAACTGTCGCAGATGGCTCACTGAATGGTCTCTCGTAGCTCCCGTAATCTGACACCGAACTTGGAGGGTAAAAGAGGGGTTTTTTATATCAATAGTGGAAATGTAAAAATGGTGTGGTAAAAAGAGTATTTACTCCTTTTATTTACTTTTACTATATCATTTTGGTTTTTTATGATTATTTATCGATTAAACCCTAATCCCTAATGTCATGTTGAGTGTAATTCTTGCAGGCGTGATGACTTTGATGATCAAATATCGGGATATGGACATAGTTTTTCTTTTTCCATCATGTGTTTTGATTGTTTTTTATGGCTTTTACATAAAACCTCGAGCGTCGTTTTTGTCCGTTCTTGCGCTCATAAATAAATGAGAACGTGATCGAGCATACTTTTATCACTTTTTCGGGCTCAACAAGGTTATACGAAAAAGGAACCCCCCTGGAGTCCTCTTTAAGCTCTTTTCAAACTATCTAAACATGAAAAGATCGTCGAGCGACCTTGCTATTTTCACGCTCGATAAAGTATTTGAAGTAAGCATCTGGTGAGCGATAATTTATCTCTTTTTCGGTCTCGTCCAGACTATTTTATGAAAAATGAACTGAGAGAGTTCTCTTTTAAGTGTTTTTCCAAATTCTATAATCCTGAAAAACCTTCGAGTTTTCTAGCTCTGGACTCGTTAAACAAACATTGTCAGACCCGTGATGGGACCGAACCACTCCTTCTTAGGGTTCATTAAACATACTCTGAGGGACTCGTCTGAAGGATGAGATTACATAAACAAGCATATGTTATCCTCCTCAAGCTTGCGTAAAAATAAATAGGTACTCGCCAGAAATGGTGGGGGAAAATTTGGGAAAGGGATATGTTTTCATCTTCGTATTGATTGGCAGTAAGTGTCGCTCTTGAACATGACACCCCCTATTCATCATTTGAAGTCGGTTTGGTAAATCCATTTGTCTCTCATTCGATTTGCTACAAGGTCATTCCCTGTGTCTTATTTGAGTCAATGCTTCCAAATCATTGGTCGTGTCGTTCATATGTTCAATAGAAGTCCATCGGAAACCTATATTGAGTCGACCATCTAAAGTTATCCATTCTATCTGTGTCGGCCTTCCCTGTGTCCAGTCCAATTTGCAAATACTCTGTTTCACCTTCAAAATCTGTTACTCATTTCGTGTCATTGATGGGGGATACATCAAGGCCCTCCCGTGACGAGTTTTGTTCCGTCGACTTCAGCTCATTATCCGGAATCAATATTTAGAAATTATTTGGTACCTTGGAGCTTGCATGCCTCAATGGTAGGTTTCCTCGCTTTTGACAGTGGGTTTACATCAATGACCCCTGCTCGAAATATTCCATCGGATGTTCAACATCAACTCATTTATTCACACTCAATGGATTGTACTATGGTACCTTGGGATTCATTAACATCAATGGTGATTTCTTTTGCACTTGTTAATGGTTTCATCATTGACCGGTAATCAAGTGATTTCTACCATGTTCAACTTCAACACATGTAATCACATGGTTAGATTCGTACTTTGGGCGATGAGATTGAAGACCCTGGATATCATCTTTTTGATCTAGGTTGTGATGGAGTATGTATAATTTGTGACACATAGATCCACTGTGTATGTCTTGTGGCTATGTTGTCATGATTTGAAATTTCTTGCATAGATCCACAGTGTATTCCGGTGGATATGCTATATTTTGACGGTATGGATCCACAGTGTATGATTGGTGGCCATGACCCATGTCTATAATTTCATCAGTCTGTGATTTGAGTATGGGAATGCCTACCACAGAATTGATAAATATGATATTCTGCAGATGCTTGGTTGTTCGCAGGTTTCTGATTAGGTGTGCTCCTGGTTCCCGACACACACATGCAACTTACAAAGTATATCGGTTATCACTGGTTCCAACCTCATACTTTGGGGGGCATTCTGTTACCCATGATTTTGGTCGTCATGATGATGTATTGACGATGGTGTACTCATGATCTTCATAAGAACTTTCTCCTGAGAAAAATTTATTTTCATCTCTTCCAGAAAACTCATTTTTTGAAGATTCTTCGCAGGGTGCTAGTATGTTTTCCTGCGAGAATGCATGATTCTCGCAAGCTGCCTTAAGCCAGGGTGTGAGAATTTCACACTGTGTTGAAATGCTTGGGTGTGAACTCTTTCTAAAGCAAGGAAAAAGATGAATTCTTGATGCTTCTAGAAGGGAATCTTCTAGAAGGATGAGATGGCATTCTAATGGTTATCCTAGTACTGGATTCCCTGATATTTTGGGATCATTCTTATCTAAGTAACTAATTCATTCTCTCCTATATATTGAGTGAATTCTCATGGAAAAGGTTAAGCAAGATTCATTGGAGAATTGGTGAAAGAAGTGTGTGAAGGACTGATGCTACAGCAGCTAGGAGACTCCAGCAAGTTCATCCAAAGGATTTGATCTTCTTCATGCAAGTGAGAAAGTGTTTGTATCGGAGTCAAGGGCCATCGAAAGGAAGTTTGTGACATAAAGGCTCAGGTTGTAATCTTGACTTTCCATTAATATGATACAGTAATATGTCCCTTTCCCATAAAGCTAATTCCACTTTATTGTATAATTCCTTGATCATATACATAGATTGACTGTTGAATAGATTGTGCTTTCTTCACTTTGGTTGGTTTGTGTTGTCTTGG
>ML778521.1:715609-729102 GCA_009831015.1 Picea engelmannii
GGGAGTCCACTAGCACCCCATCCGGGGAACTTCTGAAATACTTTAAACACTAAGCGGGGTTAATTAAAGTTAAAAATAGTTATTCGATGATTAATCACTTCGACGTTTCGGGTTTCAAGAACTCTATATCAAGCTACTCTCAAACTCCTAAAGTTAAAAATCCCGAAAAGACTTAAAGTTAAACATGATCAATTAATATGTTAAACAATATTATCTCTCAATTGATTTTTTGCGAATTCGCGATTCGGGAGTTTTCAAACTTATTTAATCCGAACGTTCGATCGCGAACCACTGATATTAATGGCATTAATCACGAATCAGTGGCAATGATTTCAATAGATATTGCAGAGTTCCGCCTAGATTTTATCATTAAGGAAAAGCAAGTTATCGTCAGTAAAGGTATTCGTAAACCAATACACTTAAGTTGAATAAGGATATTCCATTTTTTAATTCTATTTCTATTCTCATAGAACAGCAAGTTTTGGAAAACTGAGAAGTTTATGCGCTTCTCTATAAGAGGTAACACAATTTTGAGCTCACTAATATCATGGCGCCTCAAAAAATGGCTAAAGCAGCTAGTGGGAGCATGAAACCAAACACAGATGTTCTCTCAGACACCTCACTGAGAGCTGTAGATACCATGAAAACTTGGACACGGGGTTTGATATTCTGCAACACGATTTGTTCAACTACCTAGAGGATTCGAGTGATGAGGTGATCTAAACCCATGCGAAAAATCTCAGGGATATAGATCAATCAGGTTTTAAAAAAATAGTCGCACGGTTGAGGCTCATTCCATACAACGACATGATAGGATGGGCCCTGGAGAATGTTGACATTTCAACCAAGAGCATCTGCAATTCACAGAAGGTGGTTGTCGGGTCCTTTCGACTTAAGAATATACAAGTAATGTATAAATTTTCTCCCACTTTTAAATACAGTTACAATGCCACTTTTATAATGGATTTTGACAAAGAAGAGTGCACTCAATATGGAAAAAACTACCCGGATTTAATCAATGACTGGTGGGGACACCTTGAGAAATTCATAACAGACACACATCGCATATATGCCACAGCATCATTAGACGCCCATATTATTTATGTGGCTATGATGTTGTGTAGACTTTTCAAGAGGAAGGACATTGTTCACTTCTTGTTATCATGGGTACCAATCATGCATGAAGTAGCAAAAGGATATTCATTCAACTGGGTCAAGATATTATCGAAAAATATGGTCAAGGAAACCACAGAGTATCAGTCTATGAAGACCAAATGGAAACCTGCCTCTTTATACATGTCGACATACATTATGGATGCCATTTGTTTTATGATGTCTTTCCCTCTGATGAGTCGGAGATGGACCCTGACCAGTGTTGAGCCCGTCCATTTCTATCACTCCAATTTGTGGGAGGATAAAGCCCGAGATTTCTTTTATGAAATCTGTCATTACATAGTGGTGTCGATGCATATCTCCCTCTATGGTTGCATGCCTCCCAATATTTCATACAGGATCATGGCCAACCTAGGAAAACTAGTAGACTAGTATATTGAGGAGCATTTTTACTACATTGGGGTTCTGGGGTGTTTAATTCCCCCGCACGCTTTACCAAAGTTTTAACCAGATCGGCTAGTGTGTTGAGAGGTAGCATATCAAACTGTGATAGGGGGGATCAGTAAAGAATTGAAAGAGGCCCAAAAAAAGATATGGCCAACCTTCCCGCTTTAAGTTGGTATGTTTTCGTTACAAGATTTCGGTCATTCGAAAGTCGAAGCTGCAGCCTTAGAAGACATCAAGTTGGTTAATATTGAGTTCAAGAGGCATGATCCCCAGAATATCATGGAAACCCACTTGTCTCTATACAATCTAAATAAATATGTACACGAAGTTTCCCCATAGGATGAAATATTCTAGGGAGCCAGGTCGTACCAGGAAGTGTTGAGCAGAGTTCGAGCTCTGGCTCCAAATCAATTAGAAAGTTTCTACAATTTCCAAAGGCACAGGAGGAATAGTTTTTCTAAGGTATTACAGGGAGACCCTCTAACACCTCCATTTGTTATCTCCTTAAATAACACAGTCAAATTTGAGTCTTAGGATATAGGAAGTCATTGAAAAATATTTTTTTAAGTTTTTTAAGGTTCATTTTTTAGAACCTTATGTTTGAAATAAAGTTTTAAAAACTTTTGATTTGGTTTTTCTTTCAAAAAAATCAAAACTCAGGTTTCAGTGGCTAAGCACTTTCCCAAAAGATCTTCTAAGCCACCGAAATCCTTATCTTTCGGCGGCTTAAATACTAATTTTGGGGCTCTCTTACCCACCGAAAGCCCAAGCATCTTTGAAATAATGAGCATGTCTTATCATATGCTTGAACCGTCGGTTGGAAGAGTTATCATTGCTTTTTAGCCACCAAAAATACAGGAGGGAGTTCATTTATGAATTGATCATTCTAACTTAAGTTTCATTATATCAAATCATGATCTTTTGAAACCCCAATTTCTTTCACATCCCTCAAAATCAGCACTTGCCTTGATTTCATTCCTCATTTCTTGCCTCTGTCATAGCTAAATCCCAAACCTCCCTAATTTTTCATTGTGTTGTCTCCACCAAGTCCGAATTTTCCATTTGCAGGTGTAGAGAAACAATCTAGAAAATGAAGAGAGGAGAACCTACCCTTAGGAAAGAGATGGATGATATCAGCTACCTTAAATTACACCTCGAGGTATGCCATCTCTTCAAGAACATTGGTTTCTATAATTTTTATGAAAATCTCCAGGGATATCACCAACAAGTAGCAGAAGCTTTTTCCCTAACATTTGATGGGAAAAAGGAAGTGATTGGCCAAGATGAATTCCAGGCGGATGAAGCTCTCATAGCTGAGGTTACATAACTTCCAAGGAAAGGAGAGAATTGGTTCAAAACTACTGTCACTAAAGATGTTGAATTCATATCTTACTTAAAGCTAGAGCACAAGTGTCTCATATGGAAGAAGGACATTCCTCTATCCTATCTTGAGGAGAAATGGTAGCACCTGCTAAAATCAATTTTTGTCTACATAACTTGTGAAGGTAGATACAATAGGGTGATGATATACCATTTTAAATTGATGAATCATTCCACTTGCAGGAGCCCCTTGAATCTGCCTTATTATATCCACATAAGCATGACTAAGATGGCTCATCAAGTCAAATCCAAACCTAGCAAGGTAGAAGGTAGATTATCTCAACATGGTTTAATTAAACTCTTGGTTCATGAGTTGTTGCAGAGAAGGAACAAGGAATGGGGTTACTTCTTATTTTGGAATGAGTTTCAGACTAATGTATAGCCAGAGGATAAAAGGAGGTCTTCTTCAAAGAATTATTCTACTCCCAAAAGTGGAAAGAGGAAGAGGAGATCCATCTCTCCTATTGTAGTTGATCAGCCCTCTCCATTTTATAAGCCTAAAAAGACTAAGAAGAAACTGAATTTTAGCAAGGATACATAGAAGGACGAAGAGCCTCCAGTGGACAAGAAGATCCTCAATCTCCCTATACAGACTCTAAGGATGAAGAAAACTAGGTTGTATTAGATCAAGAAGTAGCCCTAGCAGAATATCTAGTTACAACAGGGTAAGAAGATCTTCCATCACCTACACCCAGGGAAGAGCATGAGCTGCAAGTTGCAAAGGCCTCATCTAGCAAGCCAAAGAAGAACAGATCAAAGAAAATTAAGAAACTCAAAAAGAAAATAGCACAGTAGGAAGTGCAGGAGAGGGTGATAAAGGCCAAATACGAAACTCTATCAAATAATTTCTCAAAAACCAGTGCAACCCTAGAAATATTGGCACATGAAAGTGTAAAGGAAAAGAAAAAGAAGAAGAAGTTCGTAAAGGACTATAACAGTTTATGGAGAGTAGTTATGCATTTGAAGAAAAAGGTCAGGTTATTGAGGTTGCAAGCCATGTCTTCAAGACCTTAGCCTCAAGCACCTGTTGACCTTGAAACCCTGGCAAATGCAGCCATCCATTTGAATAATCCAGAGGCAGTCAAAAATTCTACAGCCATTCCAGAACCTGCTCAAGATGCAGAGGTTTCATAATATCATCCCTGAAGTGTTTCAAAACTAAGATAACATGTATTTTACAATTTTTTCAATGTTTCACTAATACAGGACTTTCGTTGGCTTAGGCGAACTTTTCAACTGTTCATTAGCCACCGAAAGCAGAGATTTCGGTGGCTAACAGGCTCAGATTTTGCCTCTCCTGGCCATCGAAAGAACTGACAGGGCAGAAAAACATAGATGTAAGATTTTTTCACCTAGATACCTCGAGGATGGTTTGTAATAATGGATGATAATTAAGGGCATCAATCTTAGGTGTCTGTTCCAGCTTTCAAGGTGATAGCAACAACCAGAAGATAAATTTGGTTTTCTATTTTTGGGGAAAAACTATTTTTTGCTAAAAATATCAATTTCACCTTATCCATCAGCCTTGGAAGTTATCCTGTAGCTGTCAAATATTATAAATATATGAAGATTGTCAAAGATAAGGAGTTGACCTATTTTATAGGATCCTTGCTTATTTTCTTGTGTCAATTGTTGACTTTCTATTTCAAGTAAATTCGATCCAGTATTCTAGGATCTGGATATCTGATGTAAACGCTATAAAGCCACAAACTTTTGATGAACCAAGGGTTTGATTTTGAGTTCTGAACTATACTGCTATTGTGATAAATACACTTTCTTTAATATATTCAGCCTGCAAGCTTCTTTCATTGTTATTGTCATACCTTCTTTTCATCTATGTTCTATGCCTATGAGTTGAAATTATTTCTTTGTCTCTGTTTAATGTCCTATGGTAACTGTCATCTTACCTTGATTATTAAGCAAGGATCATAAGCATTCACTGCTAGTTTGTTGACCCATCATATATATTGTTTTATGTATGTTCTGGTTAACTGATTAGTTTTTTTATCCATTTGATACACAACCTTTCTGATAATAGCTCTTGAAGACCTTATACTATTTGAATATACCTAGACTGTCTTGAGGATACAATCCAGTGAGTTAGATATTCATCTTGATCCAATCATTACCCATCGTTGAGTGAACCATTGCAAGATTAGTTAAGTTACCAGGAATCTCTGAGATACAACCTAAGAGAGTTTCCTGGAGTGATAACAAATTGGCATCGTTGTCGGGGAGAGGAGATTGAAGCTCATATTTCATAGGAGATGACATAGAGATGATCCTTGATGATAGACAAGGATTAGACATTGCATTGGTTGTAATCATCTATCTGGAGACTCCACAAGTTCATCCTAGCTCCAAAGAGAATCAATACCAGGGTGAATCCACAAGAATCACCTGTCACGACTCACACCGGTACCCAATCCAGAACTGATTCTCAGAAGAGGAAGATCATTTCAAGGCCAGACTTCAAAATCAAGTACTAAAAGTAATCCTCTTTCTCATTCTAAGAAATCAATAGCAGAAAATACTGAATCTTCTTCCTCTAAGATTGTCAGTGAAAAATCATCTGTAACAGCTACAGAAGAATCAATTGTTGAAAATGTTTTTGTAGAAGAAACAATTGTTTCTTATCAAGAGGAAAAGGTCATTGCAGAAGAAGTGATAGGCTCTAATTTGGCTGAAGAAGAATCTAAGACTTTAGAAAGAAATCACAGCTCCTCATCTCTTGATTCCTTTCAATCATAACAGGAAGAAAACCATATAAATATTCACACTAACCTTCTTGTTGTAGAACATATTCTACAGGAACTGTCTATTAAAGGTGAAGAAAAATTAGCTAAACAACTTGAAAATTTCTATATAGCCTCATATCAAACTTCTTTCCCATCAAAATGTTCCCCCCCTTTTCAATTAAATCCCCCCAGTGTTGAAGAATCTGATAAAATTCTATCACCTCTCTCACCAATAATCATTATGGTTGCACCTACTCCATTGACCAAAATGCAACGAATTCTAGCTGCTAGATATGCACCTCTTGTTTTGCAAAATCCACCTCCAGCCATGCCTACTGGTGATTACCAAAAATATATGCCAAAATTCACAGGAGAGGGAGATGTAACTGCAGAGGAACATATAGAATCTTTCTATAGCTATGCTGAGAACTTAAACATAGAAGATGTTGATGTCTGGACCAGAGTCTTTGTCTAGATATTGGATGGTCATGCTAGGAAGTGGTTCAAGGAACTCCATGCTGGCTCTATAGTTGGAATAGAAGAGTTGGATGATATCTTTTTAAAACATTGGGGAGATAGGAGATATTTCTTGTACTATATCATAGACTTTGGAAACCTTAAGAAAGAAAATGGTGAATCTGTGTCTGATTTCACCAAGAGATTCAACAGAATGTATAGTAAAATATCTGCAGAAATCAAACCTACAGAGACTTCTGCCCAAATCACTTATGCCAACTCATTTGATTCTAAATTTTGTTTGCTACTGAGAGAGAGAAGGTCTGCTACACTTTCCTTGATGCAAGATGTTTCCCTTGAAGTTGAGTCAAATATCTTAGTTGCTCATAAGTTAAAGGGAAATGTTGATAGAAAAAGGTAGAAGGAAGAAGCCTCTTCCTCATTAGTTCCAAATCCCAATATAGACAAATTGCTTAAGATGCTAGAGTCATTAACCTCATAAATTTCCAAGCTAAAAATTGAAAATAAGAAGACTTCCAAGGGAAAAGGCTCCTATGAATACCATCACAGAAATCCAAGTCAGAATCCTAATACTTTCAGGAGGAATAACCAACAAGCACAGATTTTGAGAAGAGAGAGAAATCCCACAGAAGAGCAGAAGGTAAGAGCCCCTCTTGAAAATATTGTGATGGATGAAGATGAAGATGATTTTCAAGAAGAAGAAGAAGATAATATTCATTGCGTTGGAGATGATGTAGGGAAATCTTATCTGAAAAACCATGATTATGAAGAGGCATTAATGAAAGAACAGATAAATGAAAAATATGTTGATATTGGTGTTTTTCTAACTGATGATGCGAACAAATACAATCTAAGATCTAATTCCAACACTGCCAAATAGAGTGCACCAGCTCCTCCTAAATAGACTGTTGCCCCTGCCAAGCAACAAATTCAAAAAGATCATATCCCTGATGACCAACAGATTTCCTTGAAAGCCCCTTCAAATGTAAATACACTAGTTCCTCCTAAGAAGACTGTTGCCCCTGCCAAGCAACAAATTCAAAAAGATCAGATCCCTGATGATCAGTAGAGTATTTTGAAAGCTCCTTCAAATGAGGTAAAATCTTTTGACAAAACCTCTTTCTCTTTCAATTTTGAAGCTGAGATACAGAAAATAAAAATCCACATCCCTTTGATTCAGTTAATGAAAAATGAATCATTTAAGAAAGATATCCTCAAGACTCTTGATCCCAAATCCATATCTTCCTCTATTGATATTATTAATATATATGATGACAAGCCGACAATTGTCTTAGGAAAAATGGTAGAGGATAGAGATGAAAGTTGTCCTCCTTTTTATATCTCTCTGAACATTCATGTTAAGGTCCTAACCTGCACATAGGTAGATTAATGTATTCAGATGTAATAAAGGTCAATATTAATAAGGCCTTTCAATAAAATAGAATAAGGCGGATGTAAGAAGACCTAATAGAAGCTTCCGCTTCTAGAAGGATCTTCCTCTAGATGCTTCTCTTAATAGACATATTTAGTATAAATAAGGGTCGGGGGTATGAAAACCCTAGCTAGGATATTATTGTAACAGAGCATTTCTTGACTAGAGGTTTCCCCCTCGAAGAGGCCTGTGAACATTGCTTTCTAAATCAAAGTGTTATTTTAGTTGTTTTTCTCATATTATTTATGTGTTATTGTGGAGATTATGTTGGTTATATTACTGTTATTCTAGCATTTCTAGCATTTTGTTTATGTTCTGTGTTTTTATTATATATGGTATCTTGCAAGTGGTATCAAAGCACTTTACTTGGCAGAAATTGTGGGTATTTGTTTTCAAGTTAGAGACATATTCCGGTGTCTTTAAGCCACAGAGATCTATCGTTACATGCATAAACCCACGGTTGAGGGATTCATACACATAGGAAATACAAGTGGTTCTTAAGCGCACATCTGTTGGCCACCCTTGTAACCCTTATTGGTACCCCTTCGAGTGGTAGCGCATCAAACAACACCTGTGTACGGATCGGCCTAGATTTCCTGAAGCCCTTTTTAGATAAACCTATCGGTCGTCGTACTGCTATAGTGTCACCGAGAACAGCACTCGGGAAGATACTCTCTAGTACCTGGGTAGTCGAGTAGTACAGCTAAGGGTACGTTCTATCCTCCTTAGTTAGTGCCCTGAGATATTGGGCCGAGTACTACTGTTGGACCCCACACATATATCAGAGAGCTATAGCACAGGACAAACCCTTGTCTGTAGAACCCTTGAATACCTAACCCTTGGGGAACATAAACATAAACAAATTAAACCGGCCAAATCTATTGTCGTGCAACTTTGTTCCAGTTGCCAAGTAAATACACATTTCTTTCTGGTTAATAATTTGGGGATTTCAGCACTACAACATTCTTCAGACCAAAGTATAACCCCGAAGCTGTAAATAAAAAATAAAAAGAAAAATGGTTGACTAAGCTCTTTGGATATGATTATGAGATCATTTACAAGAAGGGAAAAGACAATGTCATGGTGGATGCACTGTCTCGCAAATATGAAGACGAAGGATCCCTTTTTTCACTTTCCTTCATTCTACCCGATTGGTTCCAAGTTGTGCGCCAGGAATGGCTTCAAGATCCCAAAAGTTTGCATCTGATCCAACAATTGTAGAACAAGACTCCAGCTCCCCCAGGGTACTCCTGGCTCCAGGATGAGATTCAATAAAAAGGTCGCTTGTATTTAAGTAAACAATCCAAGCTCAAATCCATGGTACTTTCTGAGCTTCATGCTACACCCACAGCAGGGCACTCAGGGTTCACCAAAACATATGACAGGGTCAAACGTTTTTTTTTCTGGGATGGTGTGAAACAGGAAATCCGTAAGTTTGTCACTAAATGTGAGGTGTGTCAACACAACAAGGGAGAAACAGTCAAATATTTGGGCACCCTCCAACTGCTTCTGATTCCCCCTGCTATTTGGAAGGATATCTCTATGGACTTTATTACAGGTTTACCCAAATTGGGGAATAAATTAGTCATAATGGTGGTGGTGGATCGCCTTTTCAAGTATGTTCATTTTTGCACTCTTCACCACCCATTTACTGCATCCACGGTGCCTCAAATTTTCATGGACCAGGTCTTCAAGCTTCATGGCATGCTGCACTCTATTGTTTTTTATCATGACCTAACTTTCACAAGAAATTTTTAGCAAGAACTATTTAAGCTACAAGGCACACAATTGCATCTCAGCCCAGCTTATCATCCCCGGATGGATGGTCAAACGGAAGTTGTCAACAAGTGTTTGGAAACATATCTGAGGTGCTTTGCCTCTGAAAAAAAACACCAGTGGGCTCAATGGTTACCCCTAGACGAATGGTGGTACAACACTACATACCATATAGCCACTCGCATGACTCCTTTTGAAGCAGTTTATGGACAGAATCCACCTTTAGTTCTCTCATACTTACCGGGTACCTTGAAGGTCCAGGCGGTTGACCAAACACTTACAGTCCAAGAGGATATTCTTCGTACCCTTAAAGAGAACTTGGTCATGGCACAGAATTGCATGAAGCAGAAAGCAGAACAAGGTCACTCTGAACATCAATTTGAAGAAGGGGATCAGGTGTTTCTCCGACTACAACCATATAAGCAAACTTCCCTCAAGGCCGAGCATTGTCAGAAGCTAGCACCCAAATTTTATGGTCCTTACACAGTTCTCAAGCGTGTGGAACAAGTCACATATCAGTTAGCTATGCCCAGTCAGTCGAAGATACATTTTGTTTTTCATGTTTCATGCTTGAAGAAGGTAATTGGAAGCAGGTGCAAAATTCAAACCAACCTTCTAGAGTTAGCTAAAGAAGGATCCATTTGGCTACAACGAGAAACAGTTTTGGATTAGCGTGAGCATCACCTGTGTCAGAGAACCATCAAGGAAGTTCTAGTACAGTGGAAAGATATGACTCCAGCAGATGCCACTTGGGAACCAGCTACCATTCTGCAGCAGTTTTCACATCTCAAGCCTTAAGGACAAGGTTGTTTTTAAGGGGGAGGACATGTTAAGGTCTTAACCCGCACATAGGTATATCAATGTATTCGGATGTAATAAAGGTCGACATTAATAAGGCCTTTCAATAAATTAGAATAAGGCAGATGTAAGAAGACCTAATAGATGCTTTCGCTTCTAGAAGGATCTTCCTCTAGATGCTTCTCTTAATAGACATATTTAGTATAAATAAGGGTCGAGGATATGAAAACCCTAGCTTGGAGATTATTGTAACAGAGCATTTCTCGACTGGAGGTTGCCCCCTCGAAGAGGCCTTTGAACATTTCTTTTTGAATCAAAGTGTTATTTCAGTTGTTGTTCTCATATTATTTATGTGTTATTGTGGAGATTATGTTGGTTATATTACTGTTATTCTTCCATTTCTAGCATTTTATTTCCGTTCTGCATTTTTATTATATCTGGAATCCTGCAATTCATGACAAAACATTACATAACTACCTGCTAGACTCTAGAGCCTCTCACAATCTAATGCCAAAGGAAGTTATGGATGAGCTTGCACTAGAAGTTACCAAAACTTACCATGATCTTTTCTCATTTGACTCTAGAAAAGTTAAATGTCTAGGGTTGATCAAAGACTTGTCAGTAACTTTAACTCAAGCATATATGAAAACCATGATCATGGATGTAGTTGTAGCAGACATTCCACCCAAATTTGGATGTTTTTATCAATATCATGGATGAAGAGGTTAGGAGGAACTCTTCAAATGGACCTATCATACGCTATTATCCTTATTTTTGGAGGAGTAAACAAGAGACTATACAGAGAATCACAGCTTGCCTATATTATTAGTGATGAACAAAATCTATCCAACCATCCTATTTACTTAGTTGACACAGGTATGGGATCTTTCATATTACAGTTTGATGATTCATTATCATATTCATTGTTGCTTAAAAAGCCTGCAGTTCAGTCCACAGAGGTAGGAGAAGATGATATTTGGAGTATGTTCTTTGATGGGGCATGTACTAAAGAGACCCTTGGAGTAGGGTTTGTATTGATTTCACTATCTAAATAAACTACACATTTTTCATTTAAGCTTGATTTCCAAGTCACAAATAATATTCCAGAATACAAGGCTTTTCTCTTAGGATTAAGTGCTACAAAAGAAATGAAGATTAAAAGGCTGCAAGCATATGGAGATGTTGATTTAATCATTCAACGGGTAAATAAGCCTTTCCAAGCCAAGGATGTGAGGCTAAAAGCTTACATATATGAGTTTTTGAATGTGATTGTTGCATTCATTTAATTCAAGTTCTCATATATTCCTAGGGCCATGAATCAGTTGGTCGATTCATTGGTTGTTTCGGCTAGTACTTTAATACCTCCTTTGCCCCCAAAGTTGAATTATGAGATTCGGGTAAATTATAGGCATTCTTTACCTGATAATGTTAAATTCTGGAAATTATTCAAAGATGATGCAGATCTAAGCAGATTTCTAGGAGTGATAGATGAGTTTTCAGATTTACAAATTGATCAAGACAATGAGCATGTTGAAGAAGCTCAAAAACCTAAATTTAGAAATAAAATTGGATCCCATGAAATTGTGCAGCTCTCTACCAATCATATCCCCAAAGGTTTGGTTCCTTTAGAGAGAATTTTTTATCATAATGATGTTTCCATTAAACTATAAAATAAGGAGGAAGATTCTGAGGTGTTTCAGTTTAATGTAGAAAATGAAAAAAACCCCAAGTATGTTAATTTAGCTTCTCATTTGACTGATAAACAAAAATCTAAATATGGTGAGTTATTAAAGGAATTTTCTAATATATTTGCATGGCAGTATAGTGATTTCAAAACATACAATATAGAAACTATACAACATAAAATTCCTTTGAACAAAGACACAAAACCTTTGAGACAGAAACTTAGATCATCCAGTCCAATGTTGTTGCCTATTATGGAGAAGGAAATAAAAACAAATTTGGAGGCCAAGATCATCATCCCTCTTAGATACTCTGAATGGATTGCCAATCTTGTTCCTATTAGAAAGAAAAATGGTGAGATTATACTCTGTGTAGACTTCAGGAATATAAACAAATGCTCTAGAAAAGATAATTACCCATTGCCTAAGATGGAACATATTCTGCAGAAATTTTCTGGAGCTAGTGTCATGTCATTGATTGATGGTTTCTCAGGGTATAACCAAATTGAATTCCATCTGGATGATAGGGAAAAAATAGCATTTACTCATCTCTTCTCCCTTATCACATTCATCCATATCATTTTTCTGCAAAAATTTATGACCCCGCCCGCTCCCTTTTCAGCTCACCCATCCTCATGGTCCATACCCGTAGCCAAGAACTGGAGTCTCGCTTCAACACCTTGCAATCTAGTTTCCTTGAGACCCAAAAAGAAGTGAAACAATTCAGTGCTACTATTTCCTCCCATGATACATCCATCAATACTACCATAAATGCATCTGTGCAGTCCGTAATGGCGGAAGTCAAACAAGAACTGACCACCCAGCTTGAATCTATCTTTGTATCACTCTGCACCAAACTCAAGATCCCTACTGATGACCCTTTTCCTAACACACATACAAAGAATAAAGGAGAAACTTCTTCCCATTCTCATACCTTTCAGCCCCATCACTTTCAACGGTACATACGCCTTCCGCGGGTGGATGTAACCAAATTTGATGGCTCAGACCCCACTGGTTGGGTCACCCAAATGGAACATTATTTCTCTCTCTACAACATTACAGATGACTTGGCCAAACTCCGGTATGGTGTTCTCCATCTAGATCAAGAATGTTGGCAATGGTGGCAATGGAGAAAAACTTCCCGTCAAGGGTATATTGCTTGGACCCAATTTGTGACTAAGCTTTATGAACGCTTTGACACTGACACCAACCATTTGGGTTGTTTGACAAAATTGAAACAATCAGGAACAATAGAAGACTTCATAGCTAAATTTGAGCACCTGGGTTTTCGAACAGAGGGCATGACCGATGCTTTCTTTTGAGATTTTTTTATCGGTGGCCTCAAGGAGGAGATTCGGGCCCATGTCCTCATGGCTCGACCTGCGAGTTGGGTGGAGGCTACTAAAAATGCTAAAGAAGCACAACAAATTGTTTCCTCTCAAAATCATAAGCCTTCCTTTATCCCTCACCCTAAACAAATAAATCCCACTACTCCCTCTGCACCATTAAAGATCCAAAAATTGACCAGGGCTGAAATGGTTGAGCGCCAACTCAAAGGCCTCTGTTATAATTGTCATGACAAATATTTCCCGGGCCACAAATGTAAGGAACAAAATATTTTTATGGCCATCTCTGAGGATATTTTGAAAG
>ML778521.1:737620-752434 GCA_009831015.1 Picea engelmannii
ACATATGTTACAAAAAGTTACCCACAGTGACCTGCCTATGAGTAATACTTCTTGAGGTAGAGCCCATTTCTAGGCTCCGCCAAAGCATTCCCTTCAAAATCAACCAAATGATAAGCGCCCTTTTTTAATACCTCTTTTATGATGAAGGGTCCGAACCACATGGGTTTGAATTTTCCTTCCCCCAGGGGGTCCTTATCTTGGTCATAGACTAGGACAAGGTCGCCCTCAGAGAAAATCTGAGGATGAACGGACCTATCATACTGACACTTGACCTTATTTTTGTGAGCCTCATGGGCCAGGGTCGCATCACGATGCTGCTCAAGGTGTACTAATCGTTCTTCAAGTGGAGAAGTGTCTGGCAATAATTGTACTGGCAATTTTAGAGATGGGATCTGACATTCGATGGGCAAGACTGCCCCCAGCCCGTAAATGAGTTGAAAAGGTGAGAAAGCGGTTACAGTCTTAACAGATGTTCGGTAATCCCATAATGTTGAGTATAACATCAAATGCCAATTTGACTTGGTTGAGTTGATAGTTCGTTGTAGAATAGTCTTAAGAGTTTTGTTTACAGCTTCCACATGCCCATTGGCTTAGGGGTAGTAGGGTGATGAATGCTATTGCCGTAACCCAAGCATTGATGTTAATTCAGTCATCATTTGGTTCTGAAAGTGACTTCCATGGTCAGTAACAATCTCTCTCGGGACGTTGAACCTTGCTATGATCTGGTTGAATAAAAAGAGAGTTGCAGTCTCTCCATCATCTTTAAATGTTGGCATATCTTCGACCCACTTAGTGAAGTAGTCTACAGCTACGATGATATAGCGGTGCCCCCTTGCTGACGGGGGGTTGCAAGTAGTGTAATCAATCCCCCACTTGGTTAAGGGACCAACTGTGATGACAGGAAACATAGCAGTGGGATGTGCCCTCATCTTCCGACAGAAGACTTGGCACGGATGACACTTCTTGACTGATTCTATACAATATTTGATAAGTGTCGGCCAGAAGTAACCTACTCGTAGAATCTTTTGGGTTGTTGCCAACCCAAACAAATGACCACCACAAGCTCTGGTATGGAAATCGTTGAGCACGATGACTGCCTCATCTTGTGTGAGACATCGACGTAAGATGCAGTCTACACCTATCTGATACAACGTATCATTGAGTATGAGATAATTCTTAGCCTGATGGCGTATATGCCGACGCTCATCACGAGAAGCAGAAGTGGGGCACTTCAAATTATGGAGATAGATAAGTATATCTCCGTACCAGGGATCTGAAGATGTGATCAAAAACATATCTCCCTGGATAGGAGATTCTTCATGCACAACGTCACCTGAATCAACTGGAAGTTCTGAAATAAGCTCTGCGAAGACCAATGACTTTTTGGACTTGCTGAAATGAAGTCTAAATAAAATTCTTGGAGGATGACTATCCATCTACTGATTTTCCTACCTATAACCCATCGTGTCAACATGTACTAGAATGGATTCACGACAGCAATGACGGCGGTCTTGCGAAACAGAACATAATGACGGAACCGTTGAACATCATGAACTGCTACCAATGAAATTCTTTCGATATGAGAATAATTGAGTTCCGGTCCTACAAGGCCTCGGCTCAGGAAATAGATCATGTATTCTGAGAACAAATCATCTTCCTGAACTAAAACCATGCCAATGGTTGACTCTGAGGTAGCCAGATATAATAACAAATCTTTGTTATAGTTAGGTGTTTGTAGAAGAGGTGCAGTTGTGAGGGCATGTTTTAATGTGTCAAAAGAGTGTTGAGCAGCTTCATCCCAGTAAAAAGGAACATCTTTCTTTAGTAAGTGCATAAATCCCTTGGTGATTTCGGCATAGTTGGCGATGAAGCGTCGTAAAAAGTTCGCCTTGCCTTATAGACTCTAAAGTTGAAGGATTGTGCGTGGGGGGGGCAACTGGATTATTGCCTCCACCTTGAGAGGATAGACCATGATCCCTGTTGCTGATACGATGAAACCTAACAAATGTCCTGACGTTACGCAGAAGTTGCCTTTGTTTGGATTCAATCGAATCCTAAAGTAGCGACAACATTCGAAGATTAGTCTAAGGTGTGTGGGATGATTTGTTCTCTTGCGAGATCGGGATGCTAAATCATCTAGGTAGGCCTTGACTATATGCTTGAGGTCATGAAAAGAAAAAGACATGGCCCACTGGAATGTGGCTCCAGCATTTTTAAGGCTAAAAGGCATCTTACGATATGCAAATGTACCCCACGGACAAATGAATTTCGTTTTGTGTTGGTCTTCGGGTTTGATTTGAATTTGATTATATCCCGAAAAATCATCCATGAAAGAAAAGGCTTCGCAACCAGCACATTCATCAATGATCTGGTCAATGAATCGTGTTGGAAAATTATCTTTGGGACATGCCTTGTTCAAATCATGGAAATCGGTACATACACTAATCATGCCTTGTTTTTTATTGACCGGCACAGGATTTGACACCCATTGAGTCAAATGGATAGGATAGATAAAACATGCTTTTAGCAATTTCTCAACCTCAATCTTGATGGTTGTTGCTTTCTTGGGATTAACTGGACGAAGCTTCTATCAAACAGGCTTGGCATCAGAATACATTGTGATTTCATGTTCAACTATTTTTGGATCGATACCTGACATTTCCTCATAAGACCAGGAAAAAATGTCACAGAATTCTTTGAAAAGATCCATGTAGACTTGAATCTCTTCGAGGGATCAATCTGATCCGATGAAGACGTTCTCCACGATGCCAGGGTTTCGAGAGATGTTGTTTGGTATAGTTTCAGCGATAGTTTCCATATTTCCCTCGGCATAAATTTCATGTGTAGCTAAGAGATTAATAGGACACAACTGATCTCCTGTCATGGTCACGGTGAATTCTCCTGCTTCGATTCGGCTTAACTCTGGGAGAAAATATGATCTGTGATGAATATCTTCCCAAGGTTTGTCCGGACTAGTCATTTCTTCTATTGCTTCTTCATCAAAAGGCAAGACAAAGTCTAACGAATCGATGTTAGCAAGAGAACCCTGAGCCCAAATAGGCTCTAGAAGTGGATATAACTCTTGTGCAGCAGTCGGATCAGTGTTAGTTGAAGCTTGTTGGACTAAATAGTACACTACTTCAGTGGTAGACAAGGGCATGGACATGCCTTGGTGCCCTGTCTCATCCATCGTGGTCAATTGGGAAGGAAGGATCCATGGATCCTCGAAGTAAGTCATGCGGAATGACGAAACTTGAAAAATCTCAACCTTGTGGTGATTAGATATAAATTTTATATCGCCGTGAGGAGGTGGGTAATCGAAGGTACCCATCAAGGATGGGCACAAACCAATTCCTACATTAACGACACCTAGTTGAGGATTATCAATCATCGGGACCATGGATGCCCCCAAAGCTGGGTTAGGTTTGGAGAAAGACAATTGATCAATGGTCACTATCCGGCCCTCATGTGGAAACAACAAGACCCAGAAAATTGTAGCAACCACATATTGCATAGCATAAGTCCAACTCCATCCTCACAAGAGGCTATAGTCGAGGGGAGCATCGACTACCTCTACTTCGACACACACAGTTTTCCCTCCTAACTGCATGGGGAAAGAAGTAATGATGCCATGTGGTCGGAATGAATGACCGTCGAAAACAGTGAGGAGAGTAGGTGATGGAGACAAAAAGGATTGGCCAATGGCCTTCCAACATGCCAACGACATAATGCATGTCGAGGCGCCCTCGTTGACCACCATGCGGAAGATATTCCGTGTAAAAAAATTTGTGGGGTAAGCCACTACTATCTGAAATGCTACGTGGTAAGGTAGACGAGGTTTTAAGTCGGTTGTATCCAACATGATGGTACCTGGATTACAATTCTCAATAGAGCCCAATGAGGTTAACAAGGCTTTCCTTTGAGCAAAGCAGCTTTGGAGGACCTCCAAAGCTGACATCGCACAAGGGGTTTGTGATAAATCTTCCACCACAGATTAGTTCTGGGTGGCCCTTGCGTTTGGGTTATGAGAATATTTTTTAAATGTACCTTTTGGAATGCGTGTCATTGTTTCTCCCAACGTCTTCTCAATCTGTAGAGGAAGATATGGGAGGTCAGCTTCTTTACCCTTCTCAGAAGCGCTTGGTTTACTATAATCGTGCGCTCAAGCCAATATGAAAGCATCACCCCTAACCATATAAACGTTCACGGATGAGAGGTCGTTCCGAGGCGGGCAGGTTTCTTGGCTACCCCCTTATGTGCTTGCAGAGGCTTGAGTTAGATTTTTCCCATGTTGAAATGGGTTCGTCAACACCGCCTGTTGTTGCTGCGTGACAAATTTTTGGGCCTCTGCAAGTCGAGGACATAGATGGGTTGGGTGGTCTTCCATGCATAAGTTGCAAGGATACCTCACCTTCCATTTTTCAGTGTTGTCCCCACCATCATTATCATTGGGTTTTTTATCCCCCTTACCCTTCTTTCATTGTTTTTTCTTCCCTTCGGGCTATTGGGTGGCCTTTGGGTTAGTCGACCGCATAGTGTGTACTTCCAACGTTTTGGTAGGGGGAGAAGCCAAAGCAGTAGTTTGGTTGGCCGTTGTGTGTTGCATGGATAACTGTTGCAACTGCTTTTTCAATTGCTCAGCGGGCTTGGTTTGTGCTAAACCGATAATACCATCGGCATGTGGTCCAGCTCTCTGTCTAATTTTATCCAGCATTGAACGTGGCACATCTGGCAAGATGTTGTATAATAAATCATACTGAGAATAGATGAGCTCAAACTATTGAGCCCTCATGATGGCATCTTCTTCAAAGAAAACTCCTGACATCGCAACGTCTTTGGATAACGGTGGGACCAAAGACTTAAGGAACCACTCAAGCAGGAATGCTGATGGAACTGGTACCTTGATTAAACTCTTCCAACGTCTCCATTCTCGGATGTGATCAAAGATATGGTCCGTTGTTGTCTATTTGAAATTAGCATGCAGCTTTGTGCCAGCATTGTATCTCACAGGTAACTGGAAATGGTTAAGGAAATCCATCGCCAGTTCGCCAAAAGAAGAGTATCCTGAGAGATCGAGCTCAATGTGCCATTTTGCGGCACTCCCAATGAGAGTACGTTAAAACAATTGAAAATGTAAAGAGTCATCTTTCAATGAGTTAGATGAGCACCAAAGATGAAAGGTAGTCACATGATCTCCTGGATATTCATTAGGCTTGGCTTTGAACTTTGGAATGTCCGAAGGCAACTTCGTCAGCATAGGAGGCCAATGCGGATCGTGACAAATAGGATCATTCAACAACCTTGTCAAATCTAGCAAGTGTAAAGTCGCCAGGAACAGTAGTTTGGGTTGTTGCTGATAACCTGGGAAAAAGGGACCTAGAGTTTGACTAGCACTAGGTTACCAGGAAAAGTTTGGCTACTGGCTCGGATTCTGGTAGAAACCATGGCCCTAGCCAGCGTAAGGATTTTGCATATGTGGAGACATCATCGGTTGATTTCCCAAATAGGAAATAGATTGTTGGGCATGCATTGTATTCGAAGGACTTTGGGAAGGATTACCCCATGTCAGTCCCGTGGGGATAGGCATAGTAGTTTGTCCAGGGTTCCATTGATTATGGAAAGAATTACCCCAGATCGGCATTCCAGAGGAGGGAATAGATCCTTTCCCTGAATTCCAAGGTCCTGCTAGGTTTTCCCCTTGTGAAGGAATAGTACCCTGCACAGGAGTAGATTGTCCAAAAATGGGGTTTCCCCCAGTCGGGAAAGAGGTTGACGAGAAGGTTTTGTTACCAAATGTTTCATTCCAAGAAAACGGTGTCGAGCCTACCAGCATACTATGAGAAAGTGGTCCTTGACTCCCCGCTCCAAATAAACTATTGTGTGTAGGTTGTCCAGTGGGTTGCTGATGCGAGCCACCGAGTGAAGGGGACGAAGGAGGGATATGACCTCCTCCATAAGGAAAAGTGTTAAAAGGGACAGGAGTGCCCCCCATGTGACCTTGCAGAGGAGTTCTAGAGATCCCTACCCCCAGACCCAAAGTCTGTAAAGTGGAGTAGGAAATTACAGGACTTATACCCAAACTAGGCATCTTGTATGAGAACGGAGGGCCTGTCGCACTTGGTGGGAAAGGGGTTGTGGCCACCGCCAAAGATGGGTTCAGACCATTGTGCGAAGTAGTTACGATCGAGACCATGGTGGCTCGGACTGACGATGGTGGGTTAGGATATGAAAGCTCTCCTCTGGTGACAACCGTGGTGGGAATTGAAGAATTCCCAGAAGGAGTAACAACATTTGTTTCCATTGCTGTGTGTGACATTGTATGGCGCTCATGAAATTGAATTGGTACAATAAAAGGTGCCAAAAAATCAATGGTTGGGGTTTCAACCAGGCCAAGAGCAGTTGCTTCAAGGTCCAAAATGGTTGCTTCCTCCAGGGTTTGTTTGGGCACAATGATTTGTAACACGGTCACTTCGAAAGATCCTTGTTGGTCTAGCTTCCGCCTTAATGGTGGCGGGGGTGGCTCTAATGTAACCGGCAGCAGGCCAAGAATCCTTCGTGACTGGCAGAGATTGGGATCCTCCACTATGTGAGAATATACAAGACACTCTAAGGTAGTCTAAACACTAAAAAATAACACCCACTACAAAAGAATCCCTAGAAGATAAGACAAGCAAACACTAAATTAATTGGAAGAACAGTTACAACAACCAACACTAGAGAAACTTACCAATGCAAGTGCAACTCAAACACGAAATCACCCTCTGGGTATACTCTGCAAAGCATGGCTCGATGTCTATCCTAGGTACCATGGTATACCCCTGTAGTCACCTGTGTATGTCCCTAACAAAGATTGGCAACTAGGTTGCTAGCACGAGAATAGTCACCAGGCGGGTACAGTTGAAAGTCGGGTAGACCACAATGAGTGGGGTATTGAGCCTGAAACCTGTCAAGGGTATCGAGAGAAAATGGTCTGGAAGACAACTGAGGACCTTGAATGAATTCGAGACCCATGAATCCCCATGGAAAATTCAAACGACGGAATCCCAAAACAAGCCCTCTATATGTGTTCTCCACTACGATTGGTCCGGCTTTGGAGGGGTTATCTCCGCTACCTTTCCGCATGAAACCTCATTTTTATCCCCTGTGTTAGAGGGGTCCCCAGATAAATTTCACAAAACTGGACTTAGACAGTCCCTTTCTCAGACTCCAATGTTTGATTTGAAATGGCCTTGAAGAGTTTCCTCTGCAACCTAATCTAAGGCCCTAGTCCTGAACTAGTTTGTGAACCCTACAAACATAAAAGTCTAGTAGATTTTATATTTAGCATTACTTTTATGGATTTGTATTACATCAAGGGGTATGAGGGTGAAATTGATGATGTGTAAAAGACGAAAGAAAAAAAAATGAATAAAAAAAGCTGGAAACAAAACTTTTACTGAATGCAAAATTTCGACAAATTTTCAAAAAATATTTTTTAATTTTTTCTAAGATTTTGGACAGCAAACTCAAAGGAATTTCACTCGACTATGAGCTACTTATGATCTAAGTGAACTGCAAAAACTTATGAAATAAAAGACTTTTTCCTGGCCTAATAATGCAGAAACACACTGTTCAACCAAACAAGAAAATGAAAAGATTTGTATTATTATTATTTTAAATGCTAGTAAAGCAAGAAAGGAAAAATACGAACAAGCAAAAACAAAGAAAAACAATTCTAGCCTAATCGCAGATCGCAAAGAATCAGATTAACAAATCACACAATAGAAATTGTAAAAACAATGACTCTCACACTCGTCTAAAAACCATAAAAAAAAAAAAAATTGACAACGTTTTAAATGAGAAAAAGCAAGATAAGGGTAGGACTAATCCTAAGCTGTTGACTGCTCACATAGAGATTCGAACACCTAAGAGGAATAATTCTTATCAAGGGAAAGGATGACTGCCTTACCCTCAACAAAAAGTATTCTATACAAGCATGCAACTATCACTTTAACAACACCCGCACGAATGTGCATTGAATATAGACAGAGTGTGTGTACATGAGGGCTAACCTTGTACAGGTCGCGTGTATATCTAAACTCTGGAAAAAAATGGAAATAGATAGACCAAACCAGGAAGAGACCATTGATATTGATAACTAGGATCCCTTGAGGGCTTGGACACTCTTTCTAATAGAAAAAAAAATAATGCAAGGAAAAAATAATAAGGCAAAAAACAATCTGAGATAGGACTGTTAGCAAACAAGACTTAGACAGAATTCTAGAAAACCCCCTGAGAATGTGTGATTCTGACAGGGAAGAGGATGATTGCCTCTAAGGTTATCTGAACTCTACACGCTACTGCTACCTCTATAGCTAGCATTCACACATGGGTTGTAAGAGGATAGGGTGCGGGTACATGCGTGCATACCTTGTGCAGACCACGTGTACCTCTGTGGGTCCCGAAAAACAAAGTCAAGCAAACGTCAGGGAAATATGGTATGGAAAACTAGACTCCCTGCTAGCTCAGACCTTACAGAAATGAAAAGAAAAGACATGCAAGAAAAACTAGTCTTTAAACTACCCAAAAACTAAATAAAATTCCAGGAACCCTAGAGATTGTCCCCAGTATGGTCGTCAATTCTGTTGTTGGGGAAAAACACCCTACGGACTAGAAAATAGAGTTCAGACTTTGCATGCAGATATGACCGAATAGAAATTACTTTCTACCTTCATCCCTATATTTAAATCCTCTTTTCTTAGTAAATGCATGGAAAGATCAACCTACCTCGTTACCGCCGTTTGATGTCGATCCTCCGTTGTGCTTGATTATGTGTTCGCAATACTCCTTCCAAAGCTGACCTGCATTCAAGACAAGAAACAACTATGCATGAATACTACTTATATACTAGTGGGTTAGAAATCCAAACATATACTGATCAAACTATAAATAGTTCATGAATTGGGACGGGAAAATCATTTTTTTTATTACTTAGAATGAGTCAACTTACAAAATTTGAAACCAGCCACCGCTCCTCGAACCTGATCCTGGGATCCTCTTCTTCTGTCCTTCAACTTCTTTTCTTTGAATCTCCTTTGGCATAAGGAAAGGCTAAAGGGTTGGGACAATGGGAATACGTAAATGGGCAGAGTTTCTTTGCTATATTCTTTCTCTTCCAAATGGGACCCCTACCCCTTCTTTTATGGGCTAGAAGGAGCTAGGTATTTGGATGAACCCTCGTCCATGCATGGCCGGGAGTTTTAGTTAACTCACCCATAGCTTTTTGTTTCGTCGACAACTTTCCTTTTTTCATTTTTTTGTCAATCCACGTGGGTTGTTTTGGGTTAGCCAGTGTGTACACGCGTGGAGTAATGGATTAGGGCGCATCGGCCTTTATTCAAGAGGATTTTCAAAGATTTGTTCAGCAGTGTTTTGGAAAAGAAGGGATATGAGTTGGCATGATGCTAGGTAAGCATGTGTGGTGTAATTTAGGGTTATAACAAAGTGCTAGTACAGTGGAAAGATATGACTCCAGCAGATGCCACTTGGGAACCAGCTACCATTCTATAGCAATATCCACATCTCAAGCCTTGAGGAAAATGTTGTTTTTAACGGGGCGGACATGTTAAGGTCCTAACCCTCACATAGGTAGATCAATGTATTGGAATGTAATAAAGTTCAATATTAATAAGGCCTTTCAATAAAATAGAATAAGGCAGATGTAAGAAGACCTAATAGAAGCTTCCGCTTCTAGAAGGATCTTCCTCTAGATGCTTCTCTTAATAGACATATTTAGTATAAATAAGGGTTGGGAGTATGAAAACCCTAGCTTGGAGATTATTGTAAAAGAGCGTTGCTCGACTGGAGGTTGCCCCCTTGAATAGGCTTGTGAACATTGCTTTCTGAGTCAAAGTGTTATTTCAGTTGTTGTTCTCATATTATTTATGTGTTATTGTGGAGATTATGCTGGTTATATTACTGTTATTCTGCCATTTCTAGCATTTTATTTCCATTCTGCGTTTTTATTATATCTGGTATCTTGCAATTCATGACAAAACATTGCATAACTGCCTACTAGACTCTAGATCCTCTCACAATCTAATGCCAAAGGAAGTTATGGATGAGCTTGGACTAGAAGTTACCAAAACTTACCATGATCTTTTCTCATTTGACTCTAGAAAAGTTAAATGTCTAGGGTTGATCAAAGATTTGTCAGTAACTTTAACTCAAGCATCTATGAAAACCATGATCATGGATGTAGTTGTAGCAGACATTCCACCCAAATTTGGATGTTTGTTATCAATATCATGGATGAAGAGGTTAGCATGAACTCTTCAAATGGACCTATCATATGTTATTATCCTTGTTTTTGGAGTAAACAAGAGACTATAACGAGAATCACAACTTTCCTACATTATCAATGATGTACAAAATCCATCCAACCATCCTATTTACTTAGTTGACATGGGTATGGGATCTTGCATATTATAGTTTGATGATTCACTGTCAAATTCATTGTTGCTTAAAAAGCCTACAGTTCAATCCACAGAGGTAGGAGAAGATGATCTTTGGAGTATGTTCTTTGATGGGGCATGTACTAAAGAGACGCTTGGAGTAGGGGTTGTATTGATTTCACTATCTAAAGAAACTACACATTTGTCATTTAAGCTTGATTTCCAAGTCACAAATAATATTGCAGAATACAAGGCTTTTCTCCTAGGATTGAATGATGCAAAAGAAATGAAGATTAAAAGGCTGCAAGCATATGGAGATGTTGATTTAATCATTCAATGGGTAAATAAGTCTTTCCAAGCCAAGGATGTCAGGTTGAAAGCTTACATAGATGAGGTTTTGAATGTGATTGTTGCATTCACTGAATTCAAGTTCTCATATACTCCTAGGGCCATGAATCAGTTGGTCGATTCATTGGTTGTTTCGGCTAGTACTTTCATACCTCCTTTGCCTCCAAAGTTGAATTATGAGATTCAGGTAAATTATAGGCCTTCTTTACCTGATAGTGTTAAATTCTGGAAACTATTTGAAGATGATGCATATCTAAGCAGATTTCTAGGAGTGATCAATGAGTTTTCAGATTTACAAACTGATCAAGACAATGAGCATGTTGAAGAAGCTCAAAGGCCTAAATTTAGAAATAAAATTGGATCCCATGAAATTGTGCATCTCTCTACCAACCGTATCCCCAAAGGTTTGATTCCTTTAGAGAGACTTTTTTATCATAATGATTTTTCCATTAAACTAGAAAATAAGGAGGAAGATTCTGAGGTGTTTCAGTTTAATGTAGAAAATGAAAAAAGCCCCAAGTATGTTAATTTAGCTTCTCATTTGACTGATAAACAAAAATCTGAATATGGTGAGTTGTTAAAGGAATTTTCTGATATATTTGCATGGTAGTATAGTGATTTGAAAACATACAATACAGAAATTATACAACATAAAGTTCCTTTGAACAAAGACACAAAACCTTTCAAATAGAAACTCAGATCATCCAGTCCAATGTTGTTGCCTATTATGGAGAAGGAAATCAAAAAAATGTTGGAGGCCAAGATCATCATCCCTCTTAGATACTCTGAATGGATTTCCAATCTTTTTCCTATTAGAAAGAAAAATGGTGAGATTAGACTCTGTGTAGACTTCAGGAATCTAAAAAAATGCTCTAGAAAAAATAATTACCCATTGCCTAAGATGGAACATATTCTGCAGAAATTTTCTAGGGCTATCATGTCATTGATTGATGGTTTCTCAGGGTATAACCAAATTGAATTCCATCTGGATGATAGGGAAAAAACAGCATTTACTCATCTCTTCTCCCTTATCACATTCATCCGTATCATTTTTCTACAAAAATGTCTAACCCCGCCCGCTCCCTTTTCAGTTCACCCATCCTCATGGCCCATACTCGTAGCCAAGAACTAGAGTCTCGCTTCAACACCTTGCAATCTAGTTTCCTCGAGACCCAAAAAGAAGTGAAACAACTTAGTGCTACTATTGCCTCCCGTGATACATCTATCAATACCACCATAAATGCATCCGTCCAGTCCGCAATGGTGGAAGTCAAACAAGAACTGACCACCCAGCTTGAATCTGTCTTTGTATCACTCTGCACCAAACTCAAGATCCCTACCGATGACCCTTTTCCTGACGCACATACAAAGATTGAAGGTGAAACTTCTTCCCATTCCCATACCTTTTAGCCCCATCACTTTCAACGGGACATATTCCTTTTGCGGGTGGATGTAACCAAATTTGATGGCTCGGACCCCACTGGTTGGGTCACCCAAATGGAACATTATTTCTCTCTCTAAAACATTACAGATGACTTGGCCAAACTCCGGTATGGTGTTCTCCATCTAGATCAAGAACGTTGGCAATGGTGGCAATGGAGAAAAACTTCTCGTTAAGGGTATATTGCTTGGACCCAATTTGTGACTGAGCTCTATGAACGCTTTGACATTGACACCAACCATTTGAGCCGTTTGACAACATTGAAACAATCAGAAACAGTAGAATACTTCATAGCTGCATTTGAGCGCCTGGATTTTTGAATAGAGGACATGACTGATGCTTTCTTTCGAGAGTGTTTTATCAGTGGCCTCAAGGAGGATATTCGGGCCCAAGTCCTCATGGCTCGACCTGCGAGTTGGGTGGAGGCTACTAAAAAAGATAAAGAAGCACAACAAATTATTCCTCTCAAAACTCTAAGCCCTCCTTTATCCCTCGCCCTAAACCAGAAAACCCCACTACTCCCTCTGCCCCATTAAAGATCCAAAAATTGACCAGGGTTGAAATGGTTGAACACCAACTCAAAGGCCTCTGTTATAATTGTGATGAAAAATATTTCCTGGGCCACAAATGTAAGGAACAAAATCTTTTTATGGCCATCTCTGAGGATATTCTGGAAGAGGATGTTGCAACTCCCCTTGTGCTCGAGTCACCAGAAATCACTGACATAAACACTCCCTTCGACCCTCCCAAAGTGGAACCGATCATTTCCCTCAATGCTCTCACTGGCTTCTCTGCCCCCCAAACCCTCAAGTTAATCGGTTACATCAAGCATCGAAAGGTCATCATTTTGGATGATAGTGGCAGCACCCACAATTTTATTCATCGTCGCATTGCCCAAGAAACCCATTGCTACATACATGTTGTCAACAATTTCCAAATCATGATTGCCAATGGTGGTTCTATGAAATGTGGCGGGCGCTTTGAAAATGTGTGTCTCCAAATCGGTGACTACCACCTAAAATTCCATATTTTTGCTATTGATATGGGCGGTTGCAAAATTGTGTTGGGTGCAGACTGGCTAAGAACTTTGGGTCCCATTCTCATGGATTTTCAGAACTTAACCATGCAATTTGACCAAGAAGGCCACCAATATAAATTCCAAGGCATCATTGTTGGTTCACCTAAGGTCATCAGTTCCCATCGCATGGAAAAGCTGCTCAAAAAAGGTCATTCTAGTGTCATTGCCCAACTCCATGGCATACAAGCCACAGAGACACCCCCAGTGCCCCAAGACCTCCAAGCCCTCCTTTATAAACATCAAATGGTATTTTCCACTCCCAAAGGACTCCCTCCTTCCTGCGGTGTTCATGATCATTCCTTTCCCCTTGTCCTAGGAAGCCTTCCCCCCAATATCTATCCATATCGCCACCCCTTTGCAAAAAAAAATGAAATTGAGAAAATGGTCCAGGAACTCCTTATTGCAGGTGTCATTCATCCTAGTACGAGCCCTTACTCATCTCCAGTCATCATGGTACTAAAGAAAGAAGGTTCTTGGAGAATGTGTCCTGACCTTCGTGCTCTCAACAAACTGACCATCAAAGACAAATTTCCCATTCCTTTCATTGATGACCTCCTGGATGAATTGAGTGGTGCCCAATTCCTTACCAAACTTGATCTTCACTCGGGCTATCACCAGATACATATGAAAGAGGCCGACATTCCCAAGACAGCCTTTCTCACTCATCAGGGCCACTATAATTTTTTGGTCATGCCCTTTTGCTTGTGTAACGCCCCCTCCACCTTCCAAAGCCTCATGAACCATGTCTTCCACCCTTTTCTCTGTTATTTTGTCTTAGTTTTCTTTGATGATATCCTCATCTATAGAAAAACCTGGACAGACCATCTTACTCATGTGGATCAAGTTCTTCGCCTACTCTCTCAGCACCAACTTTTCCTGAAACAGTCTAAATGTGCTTTTGGTGCCTCAGAAGTAGAATGCTTGGGTCATCTGGTGGGAAAGGATGGCGTCAGGGTGGACCCAAAAAAGATTGAAGCTATGCAAGACTGACCACACCCAAAGACTCTCAAAATATTGCGTGGATTTTTGGGCCTAAAAGGGTATTATCGCAAGTTTGTTAAGAACTACAGAAAGATTGCAACACCTCTCACAGCTCTCCTCAAAAAGAACTCTTTCACTTGGACTCCAGTAGCTGCTCAAGCTTTTCAAACCTTGAAGATGCCCATGTGCACCACTCAATTTCTGGCCCTTCCCGATTTCACAAATACCTTTTTGTTCAAATGTGATGCCTCACGGAAAGGAATCGACGTTGTCCTTATGCAAGAGGGTCGACCTTTGGCCTTCACCAGCAAGCAACTATCTGAAAGGAATCTGGACAAACCCATTTATGAAAAGGAAATATTGGTGATTCTGCATGCCATTGAGCTATGACGTCCTTATCTCTTGGGGCAATGCTTCCAAATTAAGACCGACCATCAAAGCCTCAAGTACTTTCTGGAACAACGCATTTCCTCCCAGGAGCAACAAAAATGGGTGACTAAGCTCTTTGGATATGATTATGAGATCATTTACAA
>ML778521.1:778001-793150 GCA_009831015.1 Picea engelmannii
ATGACTGATGCTTTCTTTCGAGAGTGTTTTATCAGTGGCCTCAAGGAGGATATTCGGGCCCATGTCCTCATGGCTCGACCTACGAGTTGGGTGGAGGCTACTAAAAAAGCTAAAGAAGCACAAAAAATTGTTTCTTCTCAAAACCGTAAGCCTTCCTTTATCCCTTGCCCTAAACCAGTAAACCCCACTACTCCCTCTGCCCCATTAAAGATCCAAAAATTGACCAAGGCTGAAATGGCTGAACGCCAACTCAAAGGTCTCTATTATAATTATGATGACAAATATTTCTCGGGCCACAAATGTAAGGAACAAAATATTTTTATGGCCATCTCTGAGGATATTCCGGAAGAGGATGTTGCAACTCCCCTTATGCCCGAGTCACCAGAAATCACTGACATAAACCCTCCCTCCAACCCTCCTGAAGTGGAACCGATCATTTCCCTCAATGCTCTCACCAGCTTCTCTGCCCCCCAAACCCTCAATTTAATTGGTTACATCAAGCACTGAAAGGTCATCATTCTAGTTTATAGTGGCAGCACCCACAATGTTATTCATCGCTGCATTGCCCAAGAAACCCATTGCTACATCCATACTGTCAACAATTTCCAAATCATGATTGCCAATGGTGGTTCTATGAAATATGGCGGGCGCTGTGAAAATGTGCATCTCCAAATCGGTGACTACCACCTAAAATCCCATATGTTTGCAATTGACATGGGCGGTTGTGACATTGTGTTGGGTGCAGACTGGCTAAGAACTTTGGGTCCCATTCTCATGGATTTTCAGAACTTAACCATGAAATTCGACCAAGAAGGCCACCAATATAAATTCCAAGGCATCATTGTTGGTTCACCTGAGATCATCAGTTCCCATCGCATGGAAAAGTTGCTCAAAAAAGGTCATTCTGGTGTCATTGCCCAACTCCATGCCATACAAGCCATAGAGACACCCCCAGTGCCCCAAGACCTCCAAGCCCTCCTTTATAAACATCAAAAGGTATTTTCCACTCCCCATGGACTCCCTCCTTCCTGCGGTGTTCATGATCATTCCATTCCCCTTGTCCCAGGAAGCCTTCCCCCCAATATCCGTCCATATCGCCACCCCTTTGCACAAAAAAATGAAATTGAGAAAATGGTCCAGGAACTCCTTACTACAAGCGTCATCCATCCTAGTGCGAGCCCTTACTCGTCTATAGTCATCATGGTACTAAATAAAGAAGGTTCTTGGAGAATGTGTCCTGACTTTCGTGCTCTCAACAAACTGACCATCAAAGACAAATTTCCCATTCCTGTCATTGATGACCTCCTGGATGAATTGAGTGGAACCCAATTCTTTACCAAACCTGATCTTCGCTTGGGTTATCACCAGATACGTATGAAAGAGGCTGACATTCCCAAGACAACCTTTCTCACTCATCAGGGCCACTATGAGTTTTTGGTCATGCCCTTTGGCTTGTGTAACGCCCCCTCCACCTTCCAAAGCCTCATGAACCATGTCTTCCGCCCTTTTCTCCATCATTTTGTCTTAGTTTTCTTTGATGATATCCTCATCTATAGAAAAACCTAGATAGACCATCTTACTCATGTGGATCAAGTTCTCTGCCTACTCTCTCAGCGCCAACTTTTCCTGAAACAGTCTAAATGTGCTTTTGGTGCCTCAGAAGTAGAATACTTGGGTCATCTGGTGGGAAAGGATGGCGTCAGGGTGGACATGTAAAATATTGAATCTATGCAAGACTGGCCACACCCAAAGACTCTCAAAATCTTGCGTGGATTTTTGGGCCTAACAGGGTATTATCGCAAGTTTGTTAAGAACTACAAAAAGATTGCAGCACCTCTCACGGATCTCCTCAAAAAGAACTCTTTCACTTGGACTCCAAAAGCTACTCAAGGTTTTCAAACCTTGAATACGGCCATGTGCACCACTCCGGTTCTTGCCCTTCCTGATTTCACAAAGACCTTTGTGTTGGAATGTGATGCCTCAGGGAAAGGAATCGACGTTGTCCTTATGCAAGAGGGTTGACCTTTGGCCTTCACCAACAAGCAACTGTCAGAAAGGAATCTGGGCAAACCCATTTATGAAAAGGAAATGTTGGCGATTCTGCATGCCGTTGAGCTATGGCATCCTTATCTCTTGGGGAAATGCTTCCAAATTATGACCGACCATCAAAGCCTCAAATACTTTTTGGAACAACATATTTCCTCCCAGGAGCAAAAAAATGGGTGACTAAGCTCTTTGGATATGATTATGATATCATTTACAAGAAGGGAAAAGACGATGTCATGGCGGATGCACTGTCCCAGAAATATGAAGACGAAGGATCCCTTTTTTCTCTTGCCTTCATTTTACCCGATTGGCTCCAAGCTGTGCACCAGGAATGGCTTCAAGATCCCAAAAGTTCGTATCTGATCCAGCAATTATAGAATAAGGCTCTGGCTCCCCCAGGGTACTCTTGGTTCCAGGATGAGCTTCGATACAAAGCTCGCTTGTATTTAAGTAAACAATCCAAGATCAAATCCATGGTACTTTCTGAGCTTCATGCTACACCCATAGCCGGGCACTCAATTTTCACCAAAACATATGATAGGGTCAAACGTTCTTTTTTCTGGGATGGTATGAAACAAGACATACGTAAGTTTGTTGTTGAATGTGAGGTGTGTCAATGCAACAAGGGAGAAACAGTCAAATCTTCGGGCACCCTCCAACCGCTTCCGATTCCCCCTGCTATTTGGAAGGATATCTCTATGGACTTTACTACAGGCTTACCCAAATCGGGGAATAAATCAATCATAATGGTGGTGGTGGATCGCCTTTCCAAGTATGCTCATTTTTGCGCTCTTCACCACCCATTTACTGCATCCACAGTGGCTCAAATTTTCATGGACCAGGTCTTCAAGCTTCATGGCATGCCGCACTCTATTATTTCTGATCGTGACCCAACTTTCACAAGCAATTTTTGGCAAGAACTGTTTAAGCTACAAGGCACACAATTTCATCTCAGCTCGGCTTATCTTCCCCATATGGATGGTCAAATAGAAGTTGTCAACAAGTGTTTGGAAACTACTCAAATCACTCAAAGAATTCAGGATTTATATACTACAAGCCAAGGTAATAGCATATGTACCCTCAAGTTCTGTGAAAGATGTCCTTGTTCAGCTTGACATTGATGGTAAGAGGAGAAAGTGGATAGCTAAAATGATTGAATTTGATATAGAGATTAAGCCAATAAAACTTATCAAAGGCCAAGGACTTGCCAAACTTCTTACAAAAGACAATTGTAAAATGTTATATATAAATTTTGTTGGGGTAAATGCAAAAAGTGATCAATATCAAATTCTAGCAGAGAAACTCATCTATGATTTGCAGGTATCCTCTCACTTGGAAGATTGTGAATGGTACAATCACATAATATATTTTTTTCAGAATTTGACAGCTCCACCAGACATGAGCAAGACACAGGTGAGAGCTTTGAAACTTAAGGCCATTAAATTCTGCATAAATGACAAAATGTTGTTCTAGAAAGATCCATCAGGGGTACTCTTGAGATGCATTAACAAGGAAGAATCAGTTCAAATAATGACATAATTTCATAGCAGTGACTGTGGAGGACACCATTACTGGAAAACCACTGCTCATAAAATTTTGAGAGTTGGTTACTATTGGCCTTGTTTATTTCCTGATGTGTGTGCCTTTGTAAAGACATGTGATAAATTCTAGAGGTTTGTAGGTAAGAAGCAATTGAAATCTTTTCCCCTTAAACTTGTTGTGGTCACAGGACCTTTCCAATAATGGGGGTTGGATTTCATAGGGGAAATTCATCCACCTTCCAGCATTCAACACAGATGGATTCTAGTTGCCACTAAATACTTCACCAAGTGGATTGAAGTTGTTCCTACCAGGAATGCCAATCACACTGTAATCATAAATTTCCTATATGATCACATATTTTCTAGATTTGGCTGCCCAAAAAGATTAGTCACAGACAATGCTACTGCATTCAATGATAAATCTTTGGTGAAGTTATGTGAAGACATGGAGATTCAGTTAGTGCATTCTACAGCTTACTATCCACAAATAAATGGCCTTGCTGAGTCATCAAATAAAAGTTTGGTAAAAAATATTAAAAAGTTGCTTGAGCAAAATACAAGGGGCTGGGATTCAAAATTGAAATTCGCTTTGCGAGCTGACAGAGTGACCAATAAGAAATCAATTGGCACATCTCCTTTCAAACTGGTATATGGCACTTAGGCTATTTTTCCCATTCAACTTGCACTACCAGTAGCCAAATTTCTTCAAGAGGTATATTCTGAGCCTAATGATCTTACCAGAAGGATTCTTCATTTAGTGGAGTTGCAGCAAGTTAGAGAACAACTGTTGGAAAAAACAGAATTGCACCAAAGAAGGACGAAAGAGATTTTTGACAAGAAGGTGAAGACATACATCTTCAAAACAGGTGACCTGGTTCTAAAGTGGGATGCAGCGAGACAAGAGAAAGGTAAACATGGAAAATTTGATGCATTATGGACAGGTCTATTTATTATTGCATAGGTACAGCAAAACAACACTTTTGTTCTCCAGAATATCGAAGATGAAGAAGTCCCAGGTGGCCCATTCAATGGGCATTTTCTCAAACCTTATTTCTCATGAGGCTTTCCCAAGCCTTTCTTTACTGTAAATATTTATTTTCAAGTTTTTTTATTTTCAGTTTTTGTGTAAAAATAAATCCATGCCCAATGGAATACTGAGTCAAGTCAGTTTTGAGTCTTAGGTGATAGGAAGGATACTGATTCAATAAAGGTTAGTTGAAACCTCATAGGGAGGCTTTCATCCCCAGAAGAAGCCAGATGTTATCTCCTTAAATAACACAGTCAAATTTGAGTCTTAGGAGCTAGGAAGTCATTGAAAAATACTTTTTTAAGTTTTTTAAGGTTCATTTTTTAGAACCTTATGTTTGAAATAAAGTTTGAAAAACTTTTGATTTGGTTTTTATTTCCAAAAAATAAAAACTCAGGTTTCGGTGGCTAAGCGCTTTCCCAAAAGAGATTCTAAGCTACCAAAAGCCTTAGATTTTGGCGGCTTAAATACAAATTTTGGGGCTCTCTTAGCCACTGAAAGCATAGGCATCTTTGAAACGATCAAGACGTCTTATCATACGCTTGAACCGTCGGTTGGAAGAGTTATCAATGCTTTTTAGCCGCCGAAAAGATAGGATGGAGGTTGTTTATGACTTGATCATTCTAACTTAAGTTTCATTATATCAAATCATGATCTTTTCAAACCCCAATTGCTTTCACATCCCTCAAAATTATCGCTTTCCTTGATTTCATTCCTCATTTCTTGCCTCTGTCATAGTTGAATCCCAAACCTCTCTAATTTTGAGTTGTGTTGTCTCCACCAAGTCCGAATTTTCCATTTGCAGGTGCAGAGAAACATTCTAGCAAATGAAGAGAGGAGAACCTACCCTCAAGAAAGAGCTAGATGATATAAGCTACCTTGAATTACACCCCGAGGTATGCCATCTCTTCAAGAACGTTGGTTGCTATAATTTTTGTGAAAATCTCCAGGGATCTCACCAGCAAGTAGCAGAATATTTTTCCCTGACATTTGATGGGAAAAAGGTAGTGATTGGCCAAGATGAATTCCAGGTGGATGAAGCTCTCATATATGAGGTGACATAACTTCCAAGGACATGAGAGAATTGGTTCAAAACTATTGTCACTAAATATGTTGAATTCATATCTTACTTAAATATAGAGCACAAGTGTCTCATATGGAAGAAGGACATTCCTCTACACTATCTTGAGGAGAAATGAAAGCACCTGCTGAAATCAATTTTTTTCTACATAACTTGTGAAGGTAGATAAAATAGGGTGATGATCTACCATTTTAAATTGATGAATCATTTCACTAGAAGGAGCCCCTTGAATCTTCCTTATTATCTCCACAGAAGCTTGACTAAGATGGATCATCAAGTCAAAACCAAACCTACCAAGGTAGAAGGTAGATTATCTCATCATGGTTTAATTAAACTCTTGGTTCGTGAGTTGTTGCATAGAAGGAACAAGGAATGGGGTTGCTTCTTATTTAGGAATGAGTTTCAAATTGATGTACATCCAGAGGATAAAAGGAGGTCTTTGTTAGGGTCCTAACCCACACATAGGTAGAAAAATATATTTGGATGTAATAAAGGTCAATATTAATAAGGCCTTTCAATAAAATAGAATAAGGCGGATGTAAGAAGACCTAATAGAAGCTTCCACTTCTAGAAGGATATTCCTCTAGATGCTTCTTTTAATAGACATATTTAGTATAAATAGGAGTCGAGGGTATGAGAACCCTAGCTTGGATAATATTGTAATAGAGCACTACTCAACTAGAGGTTGTCCCCTCAAAGAGGCCTATGAACATTTATTTCATAATCAAAGTGTTATTTTTGTTGTTGTTCTTATATCATTTCAGTGCTATTGTGGTGATTGTTCTAGTTATATTGTTGTTATTCTACGATTACTAGCATTTTATTTATGTTCTGCATAATTTTTATATATGGTATATTACAAGTGGTATCATAGCACTTTCCTCGGCAGAAAGTGTGGGTTAAATTTTTTTCAGGGTAGATATGTATTCCAGCATCTTTAAGCCACAGAGATATGTCATTACACGCATAAACCCGTGGTTGAGGGATTCATACATGCGGGAAATACAAGTAGTTCTTAAGCGCACATCTTTTGGCCACCCTTGTAACCCTTGTTGGTACCCCTTTGAGTGGTAGCGCATAAGACAGCACCTGTGTACGGATCAGCCTAGATTACCTGAAGCCCTCTTTAGATAAACCGATCGGTCGCTTGATTTCTATAGTGTCACTGAAAACAGCACTCGGGAAGATACTCTCTAGTACTTGGGTAGTCGAGTAGTACAGAAAAGGGTATGGTCTATCCTCCTTAGTTAGTGCCCTGAGATATTGGGTCGATTACTACTGTTGGACCCCACACGTATATCAGAGAGCTATAGCACAGGGAAAACCCTTGTCTATAGAACCCTTGAATACCTAACCCTTGGGGATAGAAACATAAAAAAATTAAAACAAACAAGATCTATTGCCACGCAATTGTGCTTGAGCCGCCAAATCACTACACATTTCTTCCTGGTTAAGCATTTGGGCATTTCATCACTGCAGTATTCTTCATATCGGAGTATAACTCTACAGGTGTAAATATATATATATATATATGGAAATTTTTTCACCATTATTTGAGACCTATTCCATTGGATTCATCTCTTCACCCTTATCACATTCATCCATATCATTTTTCGTAAAAAAATTTGACCTCGCCTGCCCCTTTTCAGTTTCCCCCAAAATCCTCATGGCCCATACCCATAGCCAAGACTTGGAGGCTCACTTCAACACCTTACAATCTGGTCTCATTGAGACCCAAAAAGAAGTGAAACAACTCAGTGCCAATGTTGCTACCATCAATACAACCTTGCAGTCCTCAATGGAGGAAATCAAACAGGACCTGACCACCCAGCGTGAATCTGTCTTTTCAGCACTCTGCACCAAACTGCATATCCCTACAGATAACCCTTCCTCTTCCTCACCTCCACATACTGAAGGTGACCATTCCTCTCATTCCCATAATTTTCAAAACCATCACTTTCAACATGACATACGCCTTCCGCGGGTGGATGTGACCAAATTTGATGGCTCAGACCCCACTAGTTCAGTAACCCAAATGGAACATTATTTCTCTTTATATGGCATTACAGATGACTTGGCCAAACTCTGGTATGGTGTTCTCCATATATATCAAGAACGTTGGAAATGGTGGCAATGGAGAAAAACATCTTGTCAAGGGTATATTGCTTGGACACACTTTGTGGCAGAGCTTTATGAACGCTTTGACACTGACACCAACCATTTGGGTTGTTTGACAAAGTTGAAACAATTAGGAATAGTGGAAGACTTTATAGCTGCCTTTGAGTGCCTAGATTTTAGAACAGAGGGCATGTCTGATGCCTTTTTCCGAGAGTGTTTTATCATTGGCCTCAAGGATGAGATTTGGGCCCATGTCCTCATGGCTCAGCCTCAGAGTTGGGTGGAGGCTACTAAAAGAGCTAAAGAAGCACAACAAGTTGTATATTCTCAAAACTAAAAACCCTCCTTTATCCCTCACCCTAAACCAGTAAATCCCACTACTCCCTCTGCTCCACTAAAGATCCAAAAATTGACCAGGGATGAAATGGTTGAATGCCAACTCAAACACCTTTATTATAACTGTGATGACAAATATTTCCCGGGCCACAAGTGTAAAGAACAAAATCTTTTTATGGCCATCTCACAGGATATTTTGGAAGAAGATGTAGAAACTCCCCTTGTGTCTGAGTCACCTAAATCCACTGACATAACCTCTCTCTCAGACCCTCCCGAAGTAGAACTAGTTATTTCCCTCAATGCTCTCACTGGTTTCTCTGCTCCCCAAACCCTCAAGCTAATCGGTTACATCAAGCATCGGAAGGTCATCATTCTGGTTGATAGTGGTAGCACCCATAATTTTATTCATCACCGCATTGCCCAAGAAACGCATTGCTACATCCATGCCATCAATAATTTCCAAATTATGATTGCCAATGGTGGTTCCATGAAATCTGGGGGGCATTGTGAAAAAGTATGTCTCCAAATTGGTGACTACCACCTGAAATCCCATATGTTTGCTATCAACATGGGAGGTTGTGACATTGTGTTGGGTGCAGACTGGCTAAGGACTTTGGGTCTCATCCTCGTGGATTTTAAAGACTTAACCATGAAATTTGACCAGGAGGGCCACCAATATAAGTTCCAAGGCATCACCGCCAAATCACCTGAGATCATTAGTTCCCATCGCATGGAAAAGCTACTCAAAAAAGGTCATTCTGGTGTTATCTCCCAACTCCATTCCATACAAGAAATAGAGACACCCTCGGTCCTGCAAGACGTCCAAGCCATCATTTATAAACATCAATTAGTCTTTTCCACTCCCCAAGGACTCCATCCTTCCCATGGTGTTCATGATCATTCCATTCCCCTTGTACCTGAAATCCTTCCTCCCAATATCCATCCATATCATCACCCCTTTTCCCAAAAAAATGAAATTGAGAAAATTCTCTAGGAACTCCTTAATGCACGTGTTATCCGCCCTAGTACGAGCCCCTACTCTTCTCCTGTGGTCATGGTCCTGAAGAAAGAAGGTTCTTGGCGAATGTGTCCTGACTTCTGTGCCCTCAACAAACTTACCATCAAAGACAAATTCCCCATTCCTGTCATTGATGACCTCCTGCATGAATTGAGTGGTGCCCAACTCTTCACTAAACTTGATCTTCATTCAATCTACCACCAGATAAATATGAAAGAGGTAGACATTCCCAAGACTGCCTTTCGAACTCATGAGGGCCACTATGAGTTTTTGGTCATGCCCTTTGGCTTGTGTAATTCCCCCTCCACCTTCTAAATCCTCATGAATCATGTCTTTCGTCCTTTTCTCTGCCATTTTATCTTAGTTTTCTTTGATGATATACTCATATATAGAAAAACCTGGAAAGACCATCTTTCTCATGTGGATCGAGTTCTCCATCTAGTCTCTCAACACCAACTTTTCCTGAAACTGTCTAAATTTTCTTTTGGCGCCTCAGAAGTAGAATACTTAGGTCATCTAATTGGCAAGGATGGCGTGAAGGTGGATCCTAAAAATATTGAAGCTATGCAAGACTGGCCTCACCCAAAGACTCTTAATAGCTTGCATGGATTTCTGGGCTTAACAGGGTATTATCGCAAGTTTGTTAAGAATTATGGGAAGATTGCAGCACCTCTCACTGCTCTCCTCAAAAAGAACTATTTCACTTGGACTCCAGCTGTTGCTCAAGCTTTTCAAACCTTGAAAATGGCCATGTGCACCACTCTAGTCCTCGCCCTTCCCAATTTCACAAAGACCTTTGTGTTGGAATGTGATGCATTGGGGAAAGGAATTGGTGATGTCCTTATGCAAGAGGGTCGACCTTTGGCCTTTACAAGCAAGCAACTATCTGAAATCAATCTAGGCAAATCCATCTATGAAAAGGTAATGTTGGTTATTCTACATGTCATTGATCTGTGGCTCCCTTATCTATTGGGGCAATGTTTCCAAATTAAGATAGACTGTCAAAGCCTAAAGTATTTTCTGGAACAACACATTTCCTCCCCAGAACAACAAAAATGGGTGACTAAGCTCTTTGGATATGATTATGAGATCATTTACAAGAAAGGAAAAGACAATGTGGTTGCGGATGCACTTTCCTGAAAATATGAAGATGAAGGATCCATTTTTTTCTCTTTCATTCATTGTACCAGATTGGCTCCAAGCCATTCTCCAGGAATGGCTACAAGATCCCAAAAGTTCACATCTGATCCAACAATTACAGTCCAATGATCCAGCTTCCCCATGGTACTCATGGCTCCATGATGAACTTCAATACAAAGGTCGTTTGTATTTAAGTAAACAATCAAATCTTAAATCCACGGTACTTTCTGAGATTCATGCTACACCCACAACAGGGCACTCTAGGTTCACCAAAACCTATGACAGGGACAAAAGTTCCTTTTTCTAGAATGGTGTGAAACAGGACATTCATAATTTTTTCACTGAATGTGATGTGTGTCAACGCAACAAGGGAGAAACAGTCAAATCTCCAGGCACACTACAAACGCTTCCGATTCCACCTGCTATTTGGAAGGATATCTCTATGGATTTTATTACTGGCTTACCCAAATCGGGAAATAAATCAGTCATCATGGTGGTTGTTGATCGCCTTTCCAAGTATGCTCATTTTTTCACCCTTCAACACCCGTTTACAGCATCCACAGTGGCTCAAGTTTTCATGGATCAGGTCTTCAAGCTTCATGGCATGCCACACTCTATTATTTCTGATCGTGACCCAACTTTCACAAGCAATTTTTGGCAAGAACTGTTCAAGATACAAGGCACCGAATTGCATCTCATCACATCTTATCATCCCCAGACTGACATCCAAATGGAAGTTAACAAGTGTTTAGAAACATATTTGAGGTGTTTTTCCTCAGAAAAGAGAAATCAGTGGACTCAATGGTTACCCCTAGTTGAATGGTGGTACAACACTTCATACCATACAGCTACATGCATGACTCCTAAGTGGTATATGGACAGAATCCACCTTCAGTTCTCTCATACTTATCGGGTGCCTCGAAGGTCCTGGTGGTTGACCAAACACTTACAACTCGAGAAGCTATTCTCCGTACCCTCAAAGAGAATTTGGTCATGGCACAGAATCGCATGAAGAAACAAGCAGATCAAGGTCACTCTGAATGTCAATTTGTAGAAGGGGATCAAGTGTTTCTTCAACTGCAACCTTACAAGCAAACTTCTTTCAAGGATGAGCATTTTCAGAAGCTAGCACCCAAATTTTATGGTCCTTATATTGTTCTCAAGTGTGTGGGACAAGTAGCCTATCAGTTAGCTTTTCCTAGCCATTCGAAGATACATCCTGTTTTTCCTATTTCATGCTTAAAGAAGGTGATTGGAGCTAAGTTCCAAATTCAAACCAACCTTCCCGAGTTAGCTGAAGAAGGATCCATTTGGCTACATCCAGAAGCAGTTTTGGACCAGCGTGAACATCGCCTACGTCAGAGAACCATCAAGTAAGTGCTAGTCCAGTGGAAAGATACAACTCCAGCAGATGCCACTTGGGAACCAGCTACCATTCTGCAGCAATTTCCTCATCTCAATCCTTGAGGACAAGGTTTTTTTTAAGGGGGAGGACATGTTAGGGTCCTAACCCGCACATAGGTAGAACAATATATTCGGATGTAATAAAGGTCAATATTAATAAGGCCTTTCAATAAAATAGAATAAGGTGGATCCAAGAAGACCTAATATAAGTTTTCACTTCTAGAAGGATCTTCTTCTAGATGCTTCTTTTAATAGAAATATTTAGTATAAATAGGAGTCGAGGGTATGAGAACCATAGCTTGGGTGATATTGTAATAGAGCTCTTCTCAACTGGAGGTTTCCCCCTCAAAGAGGCTTGTGAACATTTCTTTCAGAATCAAAGTGTTATTTCTTTTGTTGTTCTAATATCATTTAAGTGTTATTGTGGTGATTGTTCTGGTTATATTGTTGTTATTCTGCCATTACTAGCATTTTATTTATGTTCTGCATACTTTTTATATCTGGTATATTACAATCTTTTTCAAATAAGTATTCTATTCCCAGAAGTGGAAAGAGGAAGAGGAGAGCCATCTCTCCTGTTCCAACTAATCAACCCTCTCCATCTTCTAAGCCTAAAAAGACTAAGAAGAAACTGAATTTTAGCAAGGATGTAGAGAAGGGAGAAGAGCCTCTAGTGGACAAGGAGATCCTCAATCTCCCCTATATAGACTCTGAGGATGAAGAAAAATAGGTTGCAGCAAAGCAAGAAGTATCCCTAGAAAAATATCCAGTTACAGCAGAGTATGAAGATCTTCCATCACCTACACCCAGGGAGGAGCATGAGCTACAAGTTGCAGAGGCCTTATCTAGAAATCCAAAGGAGAACAGATCAAAGAAAATTAAGAAACTTAAAAAGAAATTATCATAGAAGGAAGTGCTAGAGAGGGTGATAAAGGATAGATACAAAACTCTATCAAATAATTTTGCAGAAACCAATGCATCCCTAGAAAGATTGGCACATGAAAGTGTAAAGGAAAAGAAAAATAAGAATAAGATCGTAAAGGACTATAATAGTTTATGGAGAGTAGCTATGCATTTGAAGAAAAAGGTTAGGTTATTGACATTGCAAGCCATGTCTTCAATACCTCAGCCTCAAGCACCTGTTGACCTTGAAACCCTATAAAATGAAGCCATCCATTTGAATAATCCAGAGGCAGCCAAAAATTCTACAGCCATTCCAAAACCTGCTTAAGATGCAGAGGTTTTAGAAGATCATCCCTGACGTGTTTCAAAACTAAGATAACAGGTATTTTGCAATTTTGTCAATTTTTCACTAAGACGGGACTTTCGATGGCTTAGGCGAACATTTCAATTGTTCATTAGCCACCAAAAGAAGAGCTTTCGGTGGCTAACAGGCTTGGATTTTGCCTCACTTAGCCATCGAAAGCATTGATAGGGTAGAGAAACATTATTTTTGCACATATCCAAGATTTTTTAACCCAGGTACCTCGAGGATGGTTTGTAATAATGGATGATAATTAAGGGCATCAGTCTTAGGTGTCTATTCCATCTTTCAAGTTGCTAGCAACATCCAGAAGATAAATTTGGTTTTCTATTTTTGCGGAAAAACTCTTTTTTGCTAAAAATAGCAATTTTGCCTTATCCATCAGCCTTGGAAGTTATCCTGTAGTTGTCAAAGATTATAAAGATATGAATATCGTCAAAGAAAAGGAGTTGACCTATTTTATAGGATCCTTGCCTATTTTCTTGTGTCAATTGTTGACTTTGTATTTCAGGTAAATTCGATCTAGTATTCTAGGATCTGGATATTTGATGTAAAGGCTATAAAGACAAAAACTTTTGATGAACCAAGGGTTCAATTTTGAGTTTTGAACTATACTTCTATTATGATAAAGACACTTTCTTTAATATATTCAACCTACAAGCTTCTTTCATTGTTATTGTCAAACCTCCTTTTCATCTTTGTTCTATGTCTATGGGTTGAAATTATTTCTTTTTCTATGTTTAATGTCCTATGGTAACTGTCATCTTACCTTGATTATTAAGCAAGGATCATAAGCATTCATTTCTAGTTTGTTGACCCATCATATATATTGTTTTATGTATGTTCTGGTTAACTAATTAGTTTCTTTATCCATTTGATACACAACGTTTCTAATAATAGCTCTTGAAGGCCTTGTACTATTTGAATATACCTAGACTGTCTTGAGGATACAATCCAGTGAGTTAGATATTCATCTTGATCCAATCATTACCCATCGTTGAGTGGACCATTGCAAGATTAGTTAAGTTACCAGGCATCTCTGAGATACAACCTAGGAGAGTTTCCTAGAGTGATAACACCATCTGCATAGGAAGCTACAACCCATGGTTAGGAGGAAGGAAGTTGCAACAAACAGGATACTCAGGAGGATCTGAAAAAAACTGAAGTTTTGACACAGAAAGTGGATACTACATTATCAAATCCACCTGTTAATCAAGAAAAATCATAATTTGAAGATTTGATAAATAAAAAAGTGACAAGAAACATCACCGTCCACACCAAATAAACTGTCTACAAACACGATAGAGAAACAACCATCCACCGAGATAGGTAGCCCCATCATGTCATTAACACCTTTACAGTCAAGTCAAGGAAATCCAAATGCCAAAGTCATATTTGTATAGGACCTTAATCTGATTTAAGTAGAAGAAACTCCTCCCTTGGACTTCTTTTTCAACAAGAAGAGGAGGGCTATAGTTAAAAGAGAAATGCATCAAAAAGATGGTGCAACAGTCAAAAGGAAAAGGATGTTGTATGATGGATAGGGCCTAGATGATACAGATTTCACTAGGGATATGGCAGGATCATTGAGTGCCTTTGCCACAACCAATCAGTGTTCAGTAGAAAACCTAGTGGAGCAACTGAAACAGAGAAATCTATTAGTAAGGCAGTTGCAATACCAAATGATAACCATGGAAAAATAAGTGAGAAATCATATGAATAAGGATTGTGAACAGGTCATATCTGGTGACAGACAACAAATTCAACAACTCAAAACCAACCTTGATGAGCTATATCAGAATTCACAAGACAATAGAGAATTAGCCACTCAACAGGGAGAATTGATCAAGAAATTATAGGCCAAGATAGACGCGGTTGAAGGAACGGCAGAGGATATGGCATCTTTATAAACTTGAGCACTAGAAGTACATGAAAAGTTAGAGTCAACCTAGATAGATCTTTTTACGAAAGTGGAAGCCATTCAAAATTGTTACCGGGTGGTAGACCTCTCCCTGAATAAAATTTACATTAAGGAAAGAGAAGCCACTACAGATCGGGCCAAGTTTCAAGAGGCTTTCTTACTAAAACCAAAATATGAGGTACCATAGGTTCCTCGATTTTCTCTTTCTAAGCAAACTCGAGGCGACATAATTTTGAAGGCATGGGAAACAAAT
>ML778521.1:806734-824113 GCA_009831015.1 Picea engelmannii
ATGAATCCCCCTCATACTCCTTCTCCACCTCCCTTATTCCTCCTTCACCGCCCTCGCACATTCATTCCCCCACCAAACACCTTATCTCTTTATTAATGCCTTATCCATTCATTTATTTCTTATTTATTGTCTTATCCTTTACTTAAATGTTCCCTTTTATGTATGGGTTACGTTATCCCCCTATGGGATACGTAACCCCATTTAATCATTACATTTTATTTTTAACCATTAATTTAATACTTAATCAATTAATGACTCACTTAATAATTAATCATTCATTAACCCTTAATTAAATATTTAATCATACTTAAGCTAATCATAGTAAAAAAAATAATTAATTAATAACATATAATTAACTAAGGTTATATAATAATTAATTATAATTTAGCTAATTTTTAGGATTATTTATGAAATTATTCATATTAATAAGTAAAGGGTCATTACAACTACCCTCAAGGGAATGCAATACGACTCCATATAAATCGAGTCGAACATGATGGCATCGGGTAAACTAAAATCCAAGGTTGATATAGGAACCAAGGAACCTAGACGCTTCAGAGAACAAGCAAGATCCTCCGGATCCGGAAAATATGTGGAAGAAAAAATGGACGATATGGATAAAATAATTAAAGATTTGTCAAGTAAAATCTCTAGAATGGAACTAGACCAGGCCAAACTCGATCCATTTTCTAGGAAGGACTTCAGGATAAATCCCAATTCTCAGACACAGCCAAAACAAGTAAAAAATGAAGATCAAAAAATTCAGGCTCCATTTAAGTCTGAAAATTTTATAGGAGATGATATACATGATTACAAAGGGTTAGAAGATGTAAAAAACCTTAGTGATGAAGACCAGGAACCTCACCTAACTAGACAGGACTATGAAAAATATCTAGAACAAGAGCCCATGTTTAGTAACGAGGAAAGTATAAACAACCTAGGAGAGTCTGCATATCAAGGAATCGTCGAGCTTCAACAGAAGTATAATTTAAGGCCCAGAGAAACAAATACCAAAAATGTTCCACCAAAAAATACCATATTAAGAAAAAAAGTGAATGAGGCAGTTGTAACTAAACAAACAGTTGAAAAACAAGCTACCCAAACTAAACAAATAGTTGAAAAACAAGTTGCCCAAGCTAAAAGAGTTGAATCCAAGGCAACACAAACTAAGAAAACGGAGAATATAGAAACACAAACGTCAACTAGGGAAAGTGAGAAAATAGCTAAAGGTTTTAGTTTAGAAAACAAAATAAATAAAATCAAAATTCCCATGCCCCTGGTTGATCTTGCTAAGAATTTGATTTATAAAAAATAGATCGCTAAAATGATTAACTTCTCGGATGCGGAATGTTATGTAGATGTAATAAATTTACAAGATGAAAATCCTACGATTATGTTTGGTCCACACATTGAAAATGCTAAGGATCATGTAGCTCCTTTCTATATTACATTAACTGTGCATGATCATTTACTTCATAATTGCATGTTGGATTCTGGGGCCTCTCACAACTTAATGCCTAAAGTTATCATGGAAAAGTTGGGCCTTGAAATCACTAGACCTTACTGGGATTTATATTCTTTTGATTCTAGAAAGGTTAAGTGTTTGGGCATGATCAAGGATCTATAATGAATATTGCACAGATTCTTGTAAAGAGAATCCTTATGGATGTAGTTATTCTTGATGTCCCTGCCAAGTATGGTATGATTTTATCTAGGTCATGGGGTGCAAAACTTGGAGGACCACTTCAACTGGACATGACATACGCGAATATCCTGATTTTTGGTGGACAATTTACTTGATTGTACAGAGAGACTAGAATGGCATACACTGTAAGTGACCCTCAAAACCCAAATAATTATCCAGTCTATGTTTCTCATCAGGATCTAGGAAATTGTATTTTATCTTTAGATGATGATTTTGATGACTGTATAGAAGAAGAAAATAAAAAATTAGAAAAAACACAGAAAAATGTAAATACTAGAGAAGGAGATTGGAAAATGTTTTTTGATGGCCCTTCGTCCTGTGAAGGGGCAGGGGCAGGAGTGTTATTTGTTTCACCTGGAGATAAATATGTCATTCCCTTTTCATACAGACTATAGTGAGAAATCGATTATACAAATAATGTCTGTGAATATGAGGCTCTGGTTTTAGGATTAGAGGCTGCTTGGAAACTAAAAATTGAAAATCTAATAGTTTATGGTGATGCGGAACTTATTGTAAAACAAATAAAGCAGCAATATCAGGTAAACATCCAATACTAAGGTCATACAGAAATTGTGCCTAGGATCTGATCGAGAATTTTTTCTCGTCATTTAACATTCATCACATCCCAAGAATAGATAATCAACAGGAAAATTCCTTGGCCAAAGAAGTTGTGATGTTTGTGCCTCCTACTATCCTGAAGCTGGAGTATCATATAGAAATGAGACATGGACCTCCAATACCAAATAATGTGCAACATTGGTAGGTCTTTGAATATGATGAGTAGATTAAACAATTTCTAGAAATGGTTGATGAATTTTCGGAGACTCATATAGATCAAGAGAACCAAAACAATCCTATATGGATCATGCAAGAAGGTGAAGATCCCGAAAATTTCCAAGATAAGATCGCAAATCATCGCATGCTGGTACTGAAGAACAATCAGATACCTAGAGCTCTGATACCTTTAGAAATATTGTTTGACAAATATGACATATCCTTGAAATCTACCCTATGACCTCATCCCGAGGAGGTTGAACACTATGACATAGGAACTAAAGAAGAACCTAAGATAGTCAATTTATCTAAATACCTTCCAACTCGGGTGAAGAGTAAATATTTTGAATTGCTTAAAAAGTATAAAGATGTATTTTCCTAGTCATATGATGATTTAAAGACTTATGATACCTCTGTGATTGAACATAAGATCCCTTTGAAGCATGGTATCAAACCTTTTAGACAAAAGTTGAGACAAATAAACCCTATCCTTTTACATGTAATAGAAAGAGAGGTCAAGAATCTTATTGATGCAAATATTATTGTTCCACTTAGATATTCTGCAAATCTGGTACCTGTTAGGAAGAAAAGTGGAGAAATTAGGCTTTGCGTGGATATCAAAAATTTAAACCGGACATCCCTGAAGGATAACTACCCATTGCCAAAAATGGATCATGTTTTGGAAAAAGTAGTGGGAGATAACATAATGTCGATGATCGATGGATTCTTAGTTTATAACCATATTGTTGTCCACGAAGATGATAAAGAAAAAACTGCATTCACTATTATGTGGGGAACTTTCATGTATGATAAAATGCACTTTGGTTTGATGAACATAAGGGCCACTTTCCAAAGAGAAATAGATACATCTTTCATCGGTGAGAGAGATAAGTTTGTTGTTATTTATTTAGATGATCTAACAGTCTTTTTGAATTTTGATGCTTAACATCTGGTTCATCTCAAACAAACCTTTAAGAAATGCAGAAAATTTGGTTTGTCTCTTAACCCTAAAAAGTCTCATTTTTATATGCAAGAAGGCAAACTTTTGGGTCATATAGTGTCGAAATATGGAATTAAGGTCGATCCCAAGTGAATCAAGGCTATTGAAACAATAAACATTCCTAGAAATAAAAAGGAAATCCAGTATTTTTTAGGGAAAATAAATTTTTTAAGAAGGTTTATCCCTAACTTTGTTGAAATCGTCAAATTGATCACAGATATGGTGAAGAAAGATAGTGAAATGACTGTTGAAGCTAAAGCATCGTTCAAGCGAGTTAAGAAATCTATAAGTGAAGCTCTAGTATTAGCTAGTCCTGACTATACCAAGGAATTCCTTATCTTCTCTTTTGCATTAGAACATACTATCACAGTTGTACTCCTGCAAAAGAACGAAGAAGGTTTCGAGCAGCCAATAGCCTTTTTCAATAAAAGTCTCATAGATGCCGAAACCATATATGATATACTGGAAAAAAAATCCTATGTGATGGTGCAAGCTCTCAAAGTTTTCAAGACATATGTTCTGCACTCCAAGATAATCGCCTATGTACCAATAAGCTTTGTCAAAGATATATTGGTATAGCGAGATAGTGATGGTAGGAGAGGCCGGTGGTTAGCCAAAATTCAAGAGTTCGATCTAGAGGTTAAACCAACCAACATGGTTAAAGGTTAGGTCCTAGAAAAATTATTAGTAGAGTCAAATTTCAGAGCACTTGGGATAAACCACCTGGAATCATACGGACCTATTCCAGACATGGGAGAGCTTGATGATCAAACCCTCATAGTTCATAGCGAAGATAAATTTTCTTCCTCCAACTGGTACCACGATATTGTTGCATATCTCCTCACTCTTGAGTGCCCAAGCGATATGACTCCATCAAAAGAAAGAACGTTAAAACTACATGCAGTTAAGTACTTTATTATTGAAGGACAATTGTACTGGAAAGACCTCCTAAGTTTCTTGCTACGTTTCCTAACCGAAATGGAAATAGAGGATGTCATAAATGAATTTCACAAGGGAGTGTGTGGAGGAAATCACGCCTGGAGGGCCACGTCCCACAAGATTCTAAGAGTTGGATACTATTGGCCAAAGCTCTTTACTGATGTGAATGCCAAGGTTAGAGCCTACAACCCTTGCCAACTGTTCTCTGGCAAGAAAAAACTCCCTGCACTACCTTTGGTCCCAGTCAAGACAGAGGCCCCTTTTCAACAATGGGACCTGGACTTCATTGGAGAAATCCACCCACAGTCAAGTGCCCAACATAAATGGATTCTGACTGCTACTGATTATTTCACGAAATGGGTGGAAGCCATTCCAACTCAGAATTCCATAGATTCGGTAGTTATAAACTTTTTGGAGGAAAACATCTTATCCAGATTTGGTTGCCCCTAAAACATAGTTACAGATAACGCTCAAGCATTCAAATCTATGGCAATGATAAGTTTTTGTCAAAAATACAACATTTTGTTGGGACATTCTACAGCCTATTATCCTCAGGGAAATGGGTTATCCGAATCGTCCAACAAATTTTTTATGAATATAATCAAGAAAGTGTTAATGAAAAATAAGAAGGCTTGGCACGTCCACCTAAAGTACACCTTATGGGAAAATCGGATCAGCACTAAGAAATCAATAGGTATGTCTCCTTTCCAAATGGTTTATGGAAATGATGTTGTTCTCCCAATTAATCTAGCTCTTCCAGTAATGAAACTGTGGCAAGACGCAAATGAAGAGCCAAATGATGTAACAAGGAGGATAAATAAAATAATTGAATTCTAGCAAAATAGGGTCGAAGTCGATGACAGACTTAAAAAATATCAAGATAATATGAAATCCCTTTTCAACAAAAAAGAAAAAGATAGCGAATTTCTTCCTAGGGATTTATTTTGAAATGGGATTCTAGGAAATAAGATGCAGGAAAACATGGTAAGTTTGATCACCTCTGGTTTGGATCATTCGGGATTGCATCTACAGAGGGGAAGAATTCATTCCTACTGGAGAATATCGATGGGAAAAAAATTTACGCCCTATCAACGGGTGTTATCTAAAACATTTTATGCAATAAACATATTTCATAACACCATTGTATATATCGGTTTGTTTTGTTTGCTTTCAAAATTCTAATTTTTTTTTCGTAGGTTACCTGAATTTTACTTTTACATTTTAAATACACCTAGTTTTACTTAATATTCCGGAAAACAAAAATAAGATATATGTACTGTATATATTTATTATTTTGTGGAACTCTCTGATTATTTCCTTTGTACTCTTGCAGAATACTTATTATCAGAAAATAAATAAGGAGGTAGCGGAATCTGACATTTGTTTCTTCAAAACAGTTATTTTCTCAAAATAGGTGATATAGTAACAATTAGTTCGATTGAAAACGTAAATAAAATTTGAGGTATGAACTTCTGTATTATTTAAGCTAGAAAATTCTTGAAAGAAGTCCTATCGGATATACGTAAGGTGCTACTTTCATAAATCTAATCACCTGATCGGAGATCAAAAAGATATAAATTTATAGACTTCTAAATCAAGTAAGAATAAGACAAGAAAAGAAAATAGAACAAAAGGGAATGTTTAATAATCAAAAAACTTATGCGAAAATGAGATCCTTTTTCAAAACCTCTAAGTTTTTTTTTCATCTAGCATATCTGAGAGCTTTCACTCCATCCTTCATGATCTACCTGACCTTGGATTTTCACATAAAGAAAAAATTTTTCCTTACCTCTGAATCTTAAAAACATATCTTCAAAACAAGTTTAGGCAAAAAATATTTATGTTCCTCTGATTTTGACTGAGAGAAAGTATGTCTAGGTTAATCCTAGTAACTTTAGTTTTTCTAACAAATTTTAACTAATTAATTTGATCAAGGAAAATCCCTAGAAAATAAAAATTCCCCATCAGATCTTCACTATAGGAAAAGATGTATTGAAGATCGGGAGAGAGGTAGCTCATAGTGCAATCAAAAATAGTTGACAGACCTTCATTGTTAAATATTATGCAAATATCATCCATGTATTATTACTACAATTGATTTCCCCCACTTCAAAATTATAAACAAAATATAAGACAGATGGTGAAAGGAAATTCATAAAAAGATTTCCCCCATCTAGTCCAAGACAAATGGTGAAAGGAAATTCATAAATTCGATTGCCACCATTTTGTCCAAAAGAGATGATGAAAGGAAATTCATAAAATGATTGCCCTCATCTCAAACAAAATGCAAAAATTCTATTTGAAGTGGTGAAAGGAAATTCAATGGGAGATGTATATAACTTCATTGGGGTACTAAACAGGCTCACTAGCAGTGAAGCAATATCTATGATATCTGTAAGGTTTCCATACATGTATAAACATACTCTAGAAGCTAGTTCTTTCTCTGATAATATTAACATTCGGAACCGACAAGGGATTCCCTAAAGAAATTGTTAAATTTGTCGTGCCTTGATGTGAAAAAAATCAACCAAAGTCAGATACTTCAGTTAAAGTTATTTTGATTATCTTAAACAAATCCTAACTCGGCTTCAGGAAAAGGGAAACTATTAATAGACTAAACTCAAGATCGGTGAATGATTGTGTTTTGAAAGTTTTCTGAGACACAGTTAAAGTCTAATTTCCTTCTGTATGATTTTAAAAGGTGTTTCCTAGAAACCCAATGATGAATCCATTTACCCAATAAAGGAACTTGGTCTATTGTTCTTCCACACCTCACAAGGAGACACGATCCCCAGATGGAGCCTATCTTGGAACACCAATAAATTCTAAGCCTTGATCTTTACTTTATCCTTTTATAATAAATCAGAAGTCGGTTTTCAAATATTAAATCAATTTCCCTTTTATTCTTAAGGGATGCACGATGTCCACCATCGATTAAACTCTCTCGTTGATCGAACGATCCCATTTTCCCCCGATTTTTTTGAGCCTCCTAATTCTTAAAAAATTCAAGCCACTAGAGGTTGCTTCGAAGCTTCGCACTTCAGGAATTTCTCCATGTCGCAAATTTAAAGTCCTGATGTATGAAAAGTGTTTGAATGATCCTATTCATAGTACACATGTACCTCCCTAATGTCTTGACACATCACTATGGGTAATGGCTTGTTGGAAATTTAATAAAAGTTAACTTGCCAATACACGAAACAGTAAGTGACAAAAATTTAAACCCCAATTAATTAGGTTAACCTCGATTAAAAGTTAATTAATAAATTCGCACATTCGGAGTTCGGATATTCACCATCCATTACACTCTGAATTTCTGAAGTCCGAACTTCTGAAATACTTTAAACACTAAGAGGGGTTAATTAAAGTTAAAAATAGTTATTCGATGATTAATCACTTCACAGTTTTGGGTTTCGGGAACTCTATCTCGAGCTACTGTCAAACTCCCGAAGTTTTAAATCCCAAAAATACTTAAAGTTAGACATGATCAATTAATATGTTAAACAAGATTATCTATGAATTGATTTTTCGTGAATTCGTGATTCAGGAGTTTTGAAAATTATTTCATCTGAACCCCTGATCGTGAACCATCGATATTAATGGCATTAATCATGAATCGGTGGAAATTATTTCAATAGATATTGCAGAGTGCCGCCTAGATTTTATCATTATGGAAAATGAATTTAACATCAGTAAAGGTATTCATAAATAAATATACTTAAGGTGAATACGGATATTGGATTTTTGAATTCTATTTGCATTCTCGTAGAACAACAAGTTTTGGAAAACTGAGAAGTTTACGCGCTTCTCTATAAAAGGTAACACAATTTTGAGCTCACTAATATCATGGCACCACGAAAAATGGCTAAATCAGCTGGTGAGAGCGTGAACTCGAAAAAAGATTTTCTCTCAGACACCTCACTGAGACCTGTAGATACCGTGAAAACCTGGACACACGTGTTTTATATTCTGCAATACGATTTGATCAACTTCCTAGAGGATTCTGGTGATGAGGTGACCGAAACCCATGTGACAACGCTTAGGAATATAGATCAATCAAAGATGCACAAAATAGTCGTGAGGCCGAGGCTCATGCCATACAATGACATGATAGGTTGGGCCTTGGAGAATGTTAACATTTCAACCAGGAGCATATGCAATTCACAGAAGGTGGTTGTCGGGTCCTTTCGACCGGAGCATATACAAGTAATGTATAAATTATCTCCCACTTTTAAATACATTTAAAACACCACTTTCATAATGGAGTTTGACAAAGAAGAGTGCACTCAATATGGAAAAAACTACTTGGATTTAATCAAGGACTGGTGGGGACACCTTGAGAAATTTAGAGCAGACACCCATGGCATATATGCCATAGCATCATTAGACGCCCATATGATTTATGTGGCTATGATGTTTTGTATACTTTTCAGGAGGAAGGACATTGCTCACTTCCTGTTATCATGGGTACCAATCATGCATGAAGTAGCAGAGGGATATTCTTTCAACTGGGCCAAGATATTATCGGACAATTTGGCCAAGGAAATCACAAAGTATCAGTTGATCAAGGCCAAATGGAAACATGCCTCTTTCTACATGTCAGCATACATTATGGATGCCATTTTTTTTATGACTCCTTTCCCTTTGATGAGTTGGAGCTGGACCCCGACCAGCGTTGAGCCCATCCATTTCTATCACTCCAAGTTGTGGGAGGATAAAGCCCGAGATTTGTTTTATGAAATCTGTCATTACGTAGTGGTGATGATGCATATCACCCTCTACGGTTTCCTGCCTCCCAATATTTCATATAGGATCATGGCCAACCTAGGGAAAATAGAAGACTACTATATTGAGGAGCATTTTTCCTACATCAGTTTTTTTCGTGTTCAGTTCCCCCACACGCTTTACCAAATTTTTTACTAGATCGGTTGGTTTACCGAGAGGTAGCATATAAAAATGTGATAGGGGAGATCAACAAATAATTGAAAGCAGCCCAGAATAAGGTATGGCCAACCTTCCTTCTTCAGGTTGGTATGTTTTCATTACAAGATTTTGGTCATTCGAAAGTAGAAGTTGCAGCCTTAGAAGACATCAATTTGGTTAATATTGAGTTCAAGAGGCATGATCCCCAGAATATCGTGGAAACCCACCTAGCTCTATACAATATAAATAAATATGTACATGAAGTTTCCCCACAAGATGAAATATTTTGGGGAGCTAGGTCATACCAGGGAGTGTTGAATAGAGTCTGAGCTATGGCTCCAGATCAATTAGCCAATTTCTACAATTTCCAAAGGCATGAGAGGAATAGTTTTCCTAAGGTATTACAGGGAGAACCTCTGACACCTCCATCTACACAGGAAGCTACAACATAGGGTTTGGAGGCACGAAGTTCCAGGGAAGAGGATACTCAGAAGGATCAGAAGAAAACTGAATTTTTGACATAGAAAGTGGATACTGTATTATCAAATCCACCTGGTAATCAAGCCAAAGCTCAATTTGAAGCTTTGATAAAAAAGGGAAAGGATAAATCACCATCCACACCAAATAAACCAGTTACCAACACAGCAGAGTAACAACCATCCACCAAGATAGGTAGCCCCATCATGTCATTAACACCTTTACAGTCAAGTCAAGGAAATCCAAATGCCGAAGTCATATTTGTAGAGGACCTTACTCTGATTTTAGCAGAAGAAATGCCTCCCTCAGACTTATTTTTCCGCAAGAAGAGGAGGGCCATAGTTAAAAGAGAAACGCATCAAAAATATGGTGTAACAGTCAAAAGGAAAAGGATGTTGTATAATGGATAGGGCCTAGATGATACCGATTTCGCTAGGGAGATGGCATGCTCATTGGGTGCCTTCGCCACGGACAATCAGTGTTCAGTAGAAAACCTAGCGGAGAAACTGAAATAGAGAAATATGTTAGTAAGGTAGTTGCAAGACCAGATGATAACCATGGAAAAATATGTGAGAAATCATATGAATAAGGATTTTGAATAGGTCAGAGCTGGTGACAAACAGCAAATTCAACAACTCAAAACCAACCTTGATGAGCTATATCGGAATTCACAGGCCAATAGAGAATTATCCATTCAATAGGAATAATTGATCAAGCAATTATAGGCCAAGATAGACTTGGTTGAAGGAACAGTAGTGGAGATGGAAGCTTTCCAAACTCAGGCACTAGAAGTACATGAAAATATGGAATCATCCCAGCTATATCTTTTTACGAAAGTAGAAGCCATTCAAAATTGTTATCGGGTGGTAGACCTCTCCCTGAATAACATTTACATTAAGGAAAGAGAAACCACTACATCTCGGGCCAAGTTTCAAGAGTATGTATTACTAAAACCAAAAGATGATGTACCAAAGTTTCCTTGATTGTCTCTTTCTGAGAAAGGGTAAAATCATGAAGTTGGGTAACACTTTCATGACAATCGGGCCTCCAAAATTTCTAGCTGCAATTTTTCGGCCGAAAAAATGTTGTTAGGAATTTTTTCGGCCGAAAATTTGCACGTCAAATTTAACGGCACCATTGAAATTCATGTACAATGTTTTTTGGATGAATTATTTTCCTATGGTAAGCATATTTTGGCCAAAATACTTTTCAGCCGAAGTGTTTATTTTTAACGGATTCCGTTAAAAACTAGGTTTCGGCCGGAAGAATATTTCGGTCGAAAACCTGAAAATGGGACTGTTTGTAGGAAACTACGAATTCTCTCCATCTTACTTCATCTTTGGAGGTAGTGGACTCTTACAAATACTCAGAATTTAGTTTCAAAATTGATACCAACATTTTTAAAATTGAATCTACTTTCATTGGGTTTAACGTGTCTTCATTGTCATTGTTTTTATCTAATTTTATTTAATTTTATAAAAAAATTACTGCATAATATTTTTAGGTGAGATTATGATTCGGTGAAATGAAAAATCCATATCTCTAAAAATACACTATGGAAAATTATGGAAAATTTATATTCATAATCCTTAAACTGTTCTTTTCAAAAGGGTATTTTTAGATTTTACTTTTAAGTAAAAATTAAGATAGATACAAGGTGTAGAAAAACATGTGTTTAAAATCTGCAACGTTTTCATCTTGGTCAACTTCAAAAAATTCTAGAAATTATAATATTCATCCGTTAGATTCAAAATTATAGTCATAATAAAATAGAGTATCTGTAGATTGTTGCAGTATATTTCATTTCTTAAAAACATAAGTTTAATAATAGATACATTGTTGTGGAAAACAATAACTCATTATCATTCCTTTCATGTTTAAGGAACATACTGTTAAACAATTGTCAAATTGACATATCAAATCTTGATAAACAAAATTTGAAAAATAGTCATTGGAAAGATAACAAAATTATTCACAAGCTTTGTTTTTACTGTAAAGTGAAATTCTAAATAAAAAAATTACTTTTGTATGCCGTAAATTGAAAAACTTGTGAAAATACAGTTTTTTTTTGTCATAAAACAAGAAAAAGTGTTACCCATCTTCATGATTTTACCTGGTGACATAATTTTGAAGGCCTAGGAAACAAATCTGGCTAAAAGAAAAAGATTAGCCAGAGAGGTAAATAAATATTGTGAAGAAGAATTTTCTTCACTAGACAAAGGGTTATTGGATGTTGAAGGAGATAGTATCTCTGAGGCCCTAGGGCAGATTGACATAGAAAAGAATCAACAAAATTCTAAGACCAGCAAAGAAGAAGCCCAGACAACCATCTAGCAAATGAACCAAATCGATCTCATCCAAATAAACAAATGGATAGTAGATCCTAGTTTGCAGCTACAAGCCACATATTTGGGGGAGAACAAGATACAAGATAGGTTGACTCATATAGAAAAGAAGATGTACGTTTTTTAAGCAAATGAAGCAATAGAACCTTTTGGGTTGGTAGTACAGTTAGTAAGCATATGTATCCAGTGTGTCGAATATGGGAAAGCAAGCACATCTGGAAAACAAAAAGACAACAGGTACACACTACTCACACAGATCATGATCAGATTCCATTTGTTTCCAAGATAAAGGAGGAGAAGAAACGTCTCTGTCAGCAGTCGAAGAGATCGAGGAGATGTTAATGGAACCTTTCAGTTTTTCATATTGTAATATTTACTATTTTTAAACTATGAGAAGTCCAACCGTTGGGTTGAGACCATTTTGTATAAATACATATATTGAAGACTTATTTTAGGTTGCTTCTTGTTGATTGTAACAGAGAAAACTCTCCTTATAGAGTATTAATACAAGTACAGATAGATATTCCAAGTTTTGTTCAAATCTGGGTTATGTGTTTCTTTTGTCTTCCATTTCTCAATTTTCCTTATGTATTCCTGAATAAATGTTTGATTCCAATTTAGTACAACAACTACTGTAATATTACTGTATCATTGATTTATTGAGTAAGTAGATTGTCCTCTGTATTTACTGTGAGTAATACAAGACCTACTTGTTGTGTGGATTACTATATTTTTATTCTTTATTCAAGGTTATACAAATCTATTTTCTTTTACTGCAACAAGGTGGGACTCTTTTGTAATTGATGCCTTGATTTATTTCATAGTTTTGTAATTTTCCTTCACTTCATTTATTATTTCGATTTTGACTCAGATACGAAATACGGTCGTTGTGGTGCTACACGGTTAATTTCATTAAGGAAATTTTCTCATATAACTGAGGTAGGAAAATAATTTTAAAACACACTCTCAAAAAATTCATTGATTCCTAACATTATACTTTGATCCTTAACTTTAATCTCGTGACCAACAGGAGAAATCTACTATCAAACTATCCGGAAAGGCTATAACGCCATGTTGGTCAAGGAAAAGAAGCGCGCTTTCATACCCTATGGTTTCCATGTGGGGTTTTATTTGGTAAAGGACACTGCGCAAGCCAAACAAGAAGGGTTGAGACAAATTTAATTCAGGTGCCCGACAGGTCGATTCCACAAGCACGAACCTAAATTCCTAGTCCTCCAACATGGTTCATAGGTATCATCATGTTGGTCATAAGCGCATGACCAATTTGAGGATGAAATTTTCATAGAGTGCACTCGGGACTAGGAGGAGGTAGTACAGAGTATGGCCAACCCAAACATGGATAGGTTCAAGGCTATGAGCATGGACGAACAGGTGGAGACAATAGAGCAGTGGGCTCAATAGGCCCTCAGAGTTAGGGAAGAGATTAGAGCGGCAGAGACTATAGAGGCACAAAGAAGAGGATTGCTCTTGCTAGAAGGGGCACAGAGAATCATTGATCAGTTGCAAAATGACCCTGATCTTGTGGAGATGTCGAGGATTCCCATTTACGACCCAATCAAAAGCAGAGGAGAGCCAAGTGGCTTAGAGCCGATAAAACTGGAAGAAATCACCGAGCCAGAAAACCCTGAAGTTCCACCACCTTAGATCAAATCACCAAGGGGGATTTCAACCCAGCCTGAGATAGAAAGGACACCAGGTAGGATAAGTGTACCAAACCCCTTTTTTGATTAATAACTCTTTATTATGAGGAGGAGATTTCATAGGTTTCCCCGGTGACTCTGGTACATATTACAGAGGAAAAGGAACCCGGGAAATCATCTACCCCAGGTCATGATGCTTCAATTAAAAACCTTCAACAAAGTGACCATGAGGTCGAAAGTGTCTTAGAAAATGAGATACTCAACTTACCAGGAACCCCAATAGTTAGCTCAAGGTATGAGCTAGGATCGAGTGGCCAGAAAAAGGAAATTCCACAGCAAGAAATCGGTGCTCCGACAGTCGATTACCAAGTAAGTACTGAACCTAACCCTAGTTCTTCATCTTTGGCCGATACCTCACCATCCAATGAGAAACAAATTGATACTGAGCCATTGGTACTTATGGAATAAGTTTAGGAACCCATCCTAGAACAGGTACACATAATCAGGAGCCTGGGAAATACTCTAATCTGGGGAGAACAACAAATCCTCAAACTTGTTGATAACGTCGTTGACATACAAGCGATCGCCTATGACCAAAAGAGAAGACCATCATGAAGAGAACCACTAAGAAGAGGAGGCTTACGTTGGATAGTTCGATTCTCATCACCAAAGAGGAGAAGTTTCTCAGCACAGAACACACCAATACATCTGAGCTTATCGGCGTAGGGATGGCTATCACAGATGCCACATTGGATAGAAAAAGAAGAGATGCAAAGGAGTCGGTTACTGCACTTAAGAATTTGGAGCATCTGTGCCATTTGGAAAATACTATCAGGACTCCACATAGGCCACGTTGTTTTTGAGAAGTGAGTTCCAAGATGCCTATGCCAAATTCACAAATGAACGACACCTTTTCACTGCAGTTATATCCGGTTTCCAAGAAGACACCCTCATGGAAATAGAGACCTGCAAGGACCTCGAAAGATGATATGAGAAGCCTCACCAAGAAGTAGAAAGGATTGATTACATTGGCACGGTTCAAAAGGGTCGAGACACCGAAGATCATATCAAGAAAGTGGACGAATACTGGGTAAAAATGGCCCAGGAACCTCAGCGGGAGATTCAGGAGAAGTGGGTCGAGTGTGGAAAGAGATGGGAAAATATTAATCGGGATGTGAAAGACATTGGCCTCCCGAAATTCAGCTCACCCGAGGACTTTATCGACCTGCATGACATAGTCAAGAAACATGCAGAACAAAACTCGACATGGACAATAGATATAGAAAAAGTGGAGACCATGGCGCCCAGTCAAGTACATCATTTCATGGAGCGTCCTATTAAGGCTTGAGAATTTTTGCAGCGGTTAAGTGTTAAAATAATCAAGTACAGAGCCGGGCAGTAGAAGTGAAAGAAATTATTTCAGCCCCGATGGACCAGCACAGGTTCCCGTATGCCAACACATGCGAGGAACTCTTCGTCAAATGGTCGGAGTATGAGAAGATTCATCCACTTCAGTAAAACTATTTGATGACTCTTAGAAGACAGAGAGATGAAAGCGCCATGTGGAGATATTTTGTTTTACTTAGATTGCACTTATGATAGATATTTTTAGTTAATGATTCATTATAAATAATAGGATTGACCTTTTAGAAACGGTCGATGGTTTTGGCAAAGACCCTCATTTTTGGAATTGTAACGAACTATTTCTAGACTACCTTAATTGAGAACTCTTGTTTAGGACTAGAGACAAACTTCTATTTTTTTATTAAAGGCGTTGTGTGATTGGATTGAGGAGGAATTACTTCCAACTTTATTTCATGAATGTATGTTGTAATGAGTAAGAGTTTCTAAATCTATTGATAAGTTATTTGTTTCAATATTTTTTGTAGTTCTTGTCTCTAATGATGAAAGAAAATCGGTGTGTTAATGTGTCATTAATTCTAGAGCTAAGGAAACTATGTTTATTGCCATTATCTTATTGCATGTGTGTTTTCTTACGATAATTGTATCTCGGTCAATAATTGAAATACCAACAAGTTAATCTATTAGTATTAGGATTTTCACAGGTGTGAATATCTTTGTCTTCATGCTTGAGAAAAAAGGTTATCCCAAGCTCAACCTTCTTTAGTAGTCAAGAACCCCCTTTACCACCTGGTTTATACCAGCACATTGTTGGATTACTGAGAGGGGGGGTGAATCAGTAATAGCATAATTATAATCATTTTTCTTCAAATGTTATATCAGTGTAGAATTATTATCGAATAATGAGCAGTAACAAATAAACAATCACACACATACACAGTACACCAGTGTTTTATGTGTGTTATCACTGAAATTTCATCCACAAATGGTTACAAGAATTCAGCATCGTCAAGCAGTTATGAAGTCATCCATGGACCTGAACTAACACAAAAGAATTCATAAAGGGTCAAAAAATATACAAATAGTGAAAAAATTGAAGGGTGCTATGAAGACATTAGGCACGCGCGCACATGCGCGAAACAGAAACGCAAGATTCACGCACATGCACACGATGCGTGATTGTTGTCGCAAAAATCCGCACACCTGAGAAACAACGCATTTATGAGAGTGATCGGCCTCCCACCCACTTCTGGTTTAGATTCCAAGTTGATTTAACACTCAAATATGGACTAGATTCGACTGGATGGCTGGTCAAAGACCTATAAATGCCCTAATTAGCCTCTTTACACACTACAAACTAGTTGAACAATAACCCAGTAGAATGTTATAAAAAGGCCATGGATACACTTCATTTTTCAAGGAATTTCATAGAAAAGTTATGCTGTCATTATTCTCTTGAGGACTCTTCTATTCTTGCCAAGAGTATACTTGCATCATTGCTTTGGGAAATCCATTTGACCCCTTGAGTGGATTAGCAAAGAATTATTTCACCATTTTCATTTTTATTTTCAAAGTTGTAAGAAGAGCTTACGTGTGGGGGTCCAAGAGCCCTCCCTTGGAGGAAGAAGGGACTCATAGTCCCCTTGCTTCTTGGTGTTTTATTTCACTAATATCATCCTTATCATTGGTGACATGGGTCTCATTGTTATTTTTGTCCTTATGTCCCTATGTTTATAAATTTAGTTGTTGTTTTATTTCTTAGTTTAATTCTTAGTTATTGTTTTATATTTATTTTTCTAACCCTTTTCCTTGCAGTTGTCCTACTCAGCAAACCCAACTGAGCTTGCAAGCACCTCTATTTTTCTCACTAAGGTGACGAAAGAGGTGCAACAGATTGGCGACTCCATTGGGGAAAGGTGTCAATTTCCTACCCCATTTGGGTTTTTCTAGCTCTTATTTTGGTTTATTTAACTTGCAAGTGCATTAACTGGCCTAAGCCGACCTGCCAACCATCCAATTCCAAGTTGAAATGGGAGAATTCCATTTGGAATTTTTATTCACAGCCCTATGTCACTTGTGCACAGGTTTTTAGGCCCACAGACGTGCATCATGTGCACATGCACTCAAATCACAGTTCTGTTCTGCGCACGTGTGCTCATTGACTCTTTTCTGTCTGTGCACATGCACTCTATG
>ML778521.1:846813-865370 GCA_009831015.1 Picea engelmannii
AAACCACGGAATGTTTTTTCTTATATGTCTTGAATAATTACATTCATTGGAAGCACCAACTTCCTTTGTTTTCCAGCTGCAACTGGAAGGAGGCTCCAACCCCCTAGTTTCTCAGGCTACAACCTAAGGGAAGCTCCAACTCCCTAATTCTCTGGCTACAACCAGAAGGAGGCTACAACCCCCTATGTTCTCCGGCTACAACCACACGTCCTTGCCCCGTCCTTTGACCCTGAAGTAGAATTATAATGATGGAACCAATGTCACACTATCACTGTGAGATATATTGTTGTAAACCTGTACCAATAAATATGAACCATGCATCAACCTGTACCTCAGCCTATAATCAACCTGTACCATAAACAAGTGCATCAACCATGCACCAACTTGTACCATAAACAAGTGCATCCAACCATGTACCAAGTATGTACCAATCATGTGTCAACTACTCATCAACTATGACTCATCAATATGTACCAACATCATCAATTATACACCTCATGTATGTGTCAAATCATCAACTACTTGTCTCAACCCTATACTCAACATGTACCTCAACCAAAATCCCTCATCAATTTCATCATCCAAATATGATTTGTAGCTCTATAATAGACCTAGTGTATATGATCGCATTCCTACAAACCTTCCTTAACTTTAACAACAAGAAACTAGCATTTTCATCAAACTTTTCTTTAGTCTCGCATGCCTAGTTTTGGATTAGTCAACAACCCTAACTTGAAGTAATCATAACTTTGAACCTATAATGTATAAGATCTGAAACTGATATAAAATTTGCTTTAGTGTGTTTTATGCAATTCCTCCATGTGTCACTACTTGGAACCTCTTAGAAAAGGAGTTATAGCAAAAATGCCATACCTTGTTGAATTCCGGCTTATTCTAGAGAGCGACCTTGTAGAGTGTGCCCCACACGAAATATTTGTTGAATTGATCTAAAAATGTTAACAAAAATACTACACATTGTACCCTAACCAACACATTTAGTCTCACTGAATTTGGATCTATTATGAATAAGTTATGATGTTTTTACCCAACACAATTGTTTTTGACTAGTTTCAGGACTAGCCACAAACCCTATTTTCCATGGAGTGTAACTCCCAAAATACAACGACACACAAGCTTAATCTTTTACCACAGATACTTGGGTATGTTTTCTTAAGGGAATAGAAATTTCATGGTCTGAATCATTATATAAAAAAAGTTATAGCGAAAATGGTGATATGACCTGTAAATAACATACCTTAGAAAGCACCATCAAAATAATTTATCCTTCCTTGCATTTCGGCCTTATTTTCTTCACCTTCCCTCAGAAATTTGGATTAGATATCCTTGGTTACCTCAGACACCTATAGATATTCAATATTCTCAAGTGTGATTAAAATGAGAGAGTCTTGCCTCTTATTTATACTCTCCAAGTAGCTTCCTTAAAAACATTTTCTAGGTCACTTGGCCCACTTTCCTTATTTTAGGGTTAACCCACTTCTAATTTCTCCATTAAATTTATTATCGAAATAATTTATTTTGTATTCACTTTGAATTATAATACACTCATCACTTCACTTTATTATTTACCTTTTAAAATCTCTTAACTTCGTAAGGCCATAACTCTCAAACCGTGAGGAGTTATGTGACATTACACATACCACGAGAAATTGAATGACATGTATTATCCATATAGAATAGTATTACCTTCAAATACAGAAAAAATCATACCGTTATCCATCAAACAAACTTGGGTCCATTACCCAAACATGGGTTCTCCAACTTCACATGGTCATAACTCTCTAACCGTGAGGAGTTATGTGACATTCTACATACCATCAGAAATGGTATAACAAGCACTATCCATCTACGAGAGTTTCCTTGACAAATTCATTATCCTTCATCTCATTATTCCACAATTAAGCATCGGTTCGCTTACTCCACAAAGCGTCTTCCTGTGAGGGCTTTCACCATAAGGGGACCACTTTGGAGTTCATCCATATTTACTTCTTATCAACCATGAAAAAACAATAATGAGTCATATTTACATCAAACAATCTTGGGTCCATTACCCAAACCTTTGTGCTATGGGGCTTTCTTCAAGGGTTGAAATCAATGACAACCAACCCTAATCAACACACACATCTTTTTATCAGAATCATCTAATAAAAGAAAAGACAAAAAGAGAACGTTTAAACTGAAGGAGGAACTTTCATAAGAAGATATCATGTCAATCACTACGTAAAGCCCATCGATAAATTGGCCAGATCGAAAGATCTGGAAAACCATTCCACCATCAAATGCTACAGAGTCTAATTGGGCCTCTGTGGAGGGTTTGGTTCCTATTGTTGAGTTAAAGGGATTTAGGACCCCTCAACACTTTCCAAGTTAGGTTGTGAATACTCTTCATCAAAAGTATTGGAACAAAGGTGTGTGTGTTGAAGCAAAGGGCCATTGGAAGGGACCTTGCAACATCAAGGCATAGGTTGTATTCTCCACTTTCATTAATATAATGCAGTGATACATTTCTTCCTTATAAAAGTGTCTCCATTTTTATTTTATAATTCCTTGATCTTATGCATAGGTTTCATTGGAATATATATGTCAGTGTATACTCTCTCTTTGTTAGTTTGTGCTTCTTAACAGGTTCAACATCCCATAAATACAAAGATGGAGAAAGAATGATAATAGTGAGGATCAAATGACGTTTAAACGGTATGCCATTTGCCCCTCTTTGAACTAGTTTACATTACAATGAAATATAAGGAGAAGCTTGTATTCTGCTATGTTTTGCTCTAATTTCTTGTTGAAGTTAGAGATATTAGTTTGTGTTAGCATTTACCGATTTTTCCGATAACAAAATTGGTGACCATACTAGGGATCGTCCTCTTTTGTTCATTGCTTCCTTTTTTCTTTTGGATTGTTTGATTTTGGTTGATTTTTCGTTCTCTAAGTCATTGGGTGATCCATATTGACTCCTTGGTCTTGAAAGTTCGTTGGTAAACCATGTCCTATGTTCATTTTTTCCTTCATTTTTAGTCATTGTCACACCCTACTGTGAAAACCAGGGCGACGACATCACACTGTGTACTTCTCACTACCTGGGATGATTCTTGATCATCGCACTGTGTCCTTCTGCAGCTTGCCATGATTCCTGAAGAAATTTTTTGAGTGACAATCAATTTTTCCTCTTTTCCCAGATTGTTGATCATTTCTTGGGATGAATTTTTGGTCATGTTGGGTGATTATTCACAACTTGGTTTTCATTTTTTAAGCTGGATTTGATCATTTCTCAAGTGTTGAGAATATTTTTCATAAGATTCATAGTTTTATCTTTCACTTCTTGTTGCAAGGGTATAATGTTTGGGCTTCATCCTTGAGAGCTTGTCAGATAAGTTGTTATTGATCTTTTTTGAGTTTTGGATTGTTTTTTATTTGAAAACAATTTTTGATTTCATTAGACAAATGAGTTTTCTTACTTTTACTTTTTTGGTTGCATTATGAGTTAAGTTTGGAGAATTGCGTTGTGAGTGCATTCATCTTCTTGGACAAATTTTTCTTTTTAATTCAGATCTTGTTTTTTATTTGAAAAGAAAAAGAATTGAAGTTTGTTTTTCTATTTGTAGTGTTTACAAGAAATTTTTGCATTCAAGTGTTTGTTTAAAAAGAGAAAATTGGAAAATTTGATAGATTTGATTGTTCGACATCAAGATCATTCAAAGATTGAAGGAATTGTGTTTTGCAACTTCTTGTATTCTGAAAAAGAAAACCTTCTCCCTTATGTAATTAGAGTTCATCGAACAAAAATATTGCATCTCATCTCTCTTTGCATATTGTTGATTCAAGTTCAATCTCTTCATTAGTTTCATCTCCGCTTCCTTTTTTAGTTAAACAACAACCATTAAAATTCAGCGTAATTTTAAAAATCTATCTAGTAAATTTTATTTTATAGAACTCTTATACACCAACATTAGCTGAGGATAGTGCTTTGGAATAGGTTGTGAGGAATACTCTCCAAAGCATCAAAACACACAATATTATCTTGTGAAAGGGAGATTTAAATGCACGTGATACATTTTGTCCTAAGAATCCCTTCTAACACAAGGGTCAATCAAGAGGCCGCATTAGGACTGACAGATTTACTCACTCTTCTTTGTAGGTCTTAGTGTAGTGAATTCGCGTATTATTGGGGGTCACTTGAGAATAAAATTTTGTGTGGACCTTCTTGAGGCGATTTCGGGCTTAGATACCCTGTCCTTGCACATATATCGGATTGTCGACTACTTCCCCAGGCATCATTGTCATAATTGGTAACCTTAGTAGCCTATCTCTTTAGGGTATTCACACGAGGTAACTGTGGAGGGGAAAGTCTTCATGGTACCTGGAATCGACGTTGGCTAAACTCACTCGGGCTCCTTGGAGGGTATACCTATGATTATGTGTGGGAGCTTGCACCAGGGTGTAAGTCTGTTAAGAAGGATGTCAATGTAACTTTTCCACCTGATTTATCCCAGGCCCTTCTTGTCTTGATATCGCAAGGTTGGATTTCATCACCAATTAGTGATTTTGAAATAAGAAGGTTTGTTTGTTTGCTTGATATCTAGATTTTATTAGTGAAGTGTTGTGTGTTTCTATAGTTATCCATATATCTCTTTTATTATTTTTTGGGTGCGGCCAACATAGGCCCTCATCGTTCACATAGGATGAAAGGGTTTCCTCTGGAAGAACCAAAATAATACACCCCCTTGCTTCCTAATTCACCCTCGGGAAGAACCACAAGTTACACATGTTTCTGCCAGAAGTATGGTAACCACTCAAGATCCTATTGCAACACCACTTCCTCTTATATCAAATCCATCACTTCCACCTGGGTATAATGCTCTTAATAGTTCTATTTCTAATCCTACCCAGGGTCCATCTAGAGGACCTATTCTTTTTGTTCCACCTGGGTATAATGTTGCTAGCGGTTTTGTTCCCACGCCTACCCATGTTATATCTGGAGGGCCTAGAATTCCTCCACCACCTAGAGTATCTAATCATCCTGGCCCAAGTATCTCCAATCAACTTGGAGGCACAAGTCATTTTGTTACTTTTGGTTTTCATCTTCCTATTGGAGTTCAACCTCAATTTGGGGGGAAACCCCAATTTGGGGGTCATAACCCAGTTTACGGGAAGTATACACCTGGATTACAAACCCAACCTTGGAATTTTCCTTTCCAAGGAAATCAACAACTGCCTGGGGGGGGAATCCTCAATTGAATTCTTTTGTACCCTCTAATCCAGGGCAACCTTATCCAGGCACTGTAAATCCTACCTTGGGTCAATCTTTTCAATCTAATGCTCCTTTCCAAGGTGGTATGCCAAATCAACCAACAAATGTTGGCTACTTAACTAAAAACCCTCCACAACCGAATTTGAAAAGACCCTCTAAATATTTACAAACTGCTTATGGTCCTATTGGTATACCTATAGGGTTTCCTCCCCAAAATTACAAGTTTCCTAGAGTAAACAGACAATTTCCCTTTCTAGCTACTTTGGATTTACCAAATTTATCTAGGATTTTGAATGATCCCATCTTGCATTCTCCTTATTTGCTAGTTATACCTACCAAATTACCATCAGACATTCCTAAGTTTGACGGTCGATCGAGAGAAGACCCAAACAATCACGTAATGACATTTCATCTTTGGTATTCATCCAACTCCTTGATGGATGATTGTTATAACCCTAAATTCCACCATACATGCATACATGGCATCATGCCATCTTACTTGCTATTTTTTCCAAATCCATCACTGAATAGCTCTTCTAAAAACCATATTTTTGAATATGTACACTCCATGCACCACTACTGCCCATGTACACATGCTTGTTGCACCTCTACAGCTCACGTACATACGTTAGCTACACCATTACAACCCGCATATACTCACAAAAAATCCAAAAAATAAAAAATTGCAAGGGGGTACGGGCTTTTGGGTAGTTTCCTAACCAATTGACCACCCATAGTCGGTCACCCAACCGAATAACTATATTTTTGGAATATAAAAGAAGGTGTTGGGGTCCCATTCCTACAAGAAGAATGAGAGAAAAGAAACTTTGCCCATTTCAGTATTCCCCCTTGCACCAATTATTTGCCACCACATTGTGAGTTTGAGCTAGAATTCCTTATTCCAACCCTTTTTCCTCCATTGCAAACCCTTGCCATTTCCCTAGAGAGAACTGAAGAGGAAAAAGATACATCGAAGTAGTTGGAGCTTGGTGAAGAGGATCCCAGGACCAAGTTCGAGGAGAAGTTGTCAGTCTCATATTGTAAGCTACTCTGTGATATTAATATAAAGAAATACTTTTTTCGTCCCGCCAAATGATATCTTCAATCTTTATGATTTATTTACATTTTGTTATGATATCTAACCCACTAATCAATATATAGAATGCATGGTCGTAGTTTCTTGTTTGTCTTTTTTTGAATGCAGGTTGGCCTTGGGAGGATATCTGCAGTTGGGAAACAACGGAGCGTAAAAGGATCGACACCAGATGCGGGGTTTAAGGTAAGCCTACCATATCCCTATACTTAGTATTTTTATGTATGACTGTGGGGTACTGTCGGGATAGCTATTAAAAGTAGGAGACTTTAGATGGTTATCTCTGCCTGTACTTTAGAACCCTAGTGTAGTCCGTAGGGGGTTTTCCCACTATAGCAGAATTGGCGACCGTACTGGGGAACCTATAGGGTTTTTAGGGGATATTTTTTTGGTGGTTTAATTGGTTTAACTGCCTTTTTTTAGTTTTTATAAGTGTCTGAGTCTTTAAGGGATTCTGGTCTTCCATACCAGTACTCCTTACATTGTCAGCTTGACTGTTTTTTTCTTTTTTTTAAGCAATTTATAGAGGTTTATGTGGCCTGTAGTGGGTCTTCACGCGTACATACACGCCCTACCTTTGGAAAGCCAATGTACATACGTAGGCTACTGAAGTGTCAGTAGCGTACCTGTGTTGAGAAAATATTTTTTAAAGAAGATGCAGTCGACCTCTTCCCTGTCATAAGTCATACTTCTTAGGGGTTTTCTTGATCTGGTCCTGGTCTCTATTATAGCAGTCTGTAGCTTAGGTCTGATCTGAGTTTATCTTTTATTTATCAAAGATTTCTTGTGTTTTCGTTATTAGGGTTTTTTAGATGAGTTTGTGATTCAATTCTGATATGCCTTCTTGGTATTGTCAGTGACTCCCTGCGATCTACAGTGGGGCTAGAAGTCATTTATTGGTCTTGTCTTGTCTTCATTTTTCACTTTTTTTCTTTAGAAGAAAAGAAAAGAATTATTTTTCAAAGTTTCTTGTTTTGAAGCATAAAAAAAAAAAAAAAAATGCATTTCTTTATTTGATAAAAGTAGTTTAGGTTAGTTGCTTTATTTATCAAGGAAAAATAAAGTTTTATTAAGTTATTTACTGAATACTTAGGACATTAAGTATCTCGTAATCGAGCGAAATCTTGTTTTAGGTTTTTATTTTTAAAGATCTGAGAAAAGTAGTTACGAAAAAGTTTGGTTAAAGAATTTTCAATTTGAAAATATTTATTTATTAAAAAAAGAAGTAATTTTGTTTCCAGCATTTTTTCTTCTCTTTCGTCTCTTAAAAAACACCATCAGTTTCATTTTCGTTCCCTTTGACTTAATAATAGCCACTTAAAATTTATCAGAATTTCACGTTTGTAGGGTCCATCAACTGGATTAGGCTAGAGCCCTCATTTAGGTTGGAGAGGAAACTTTTTAGGGCTATAAAACAAACATACGAGTCTATTCTAGGGAGTGTAGAAGTCCAGTGACATGGAAACTATCCGAGACCCCCCTCTAACACAGGGGCTAAACACGAGGTCGCGTGCGGAAAGGTAGTGGAGATAACCCCTCCAAAGCCAGACCAATCGTAGTGGAGGAATGCATATAGAAGGATTATCTTGGGATTTCATCGATCGCATTTGCCATGGAGCTTCGTGGGTCTTGAATCCATTTGAGGTCCTCAGTTGTCTTCTAGAACACTTTCTTTTGATACCCTTGATAGGTTTCGGGCTTGATACCCTACTCATTGCGGTCCACCCGACTGTCGACTGTACCCGCCTGGTAGTTGTTCGCGAGCTAGCAACCTAGTTGCCTATATATCAAGGACTTACACAGGTGACTGCGGGGGTATACCGCGGTACCTAGGATAGACATCGGGCTACACTTTACAAAATATACCCAGAGGGTGCTTCCGTATTCGAGTTGCACTTGCACTGGTAAGTTGCTCTAGTGTTGGCTGGTGTAATTGTTCTTCCAACTAATTGTAGTGGTTTGCTTGCTATATCTCATAGGAACTTTTTCTAGTGTGTGTTTGATCTTCAACGTTAGAAAAACCTTAGTGTGTCATTGATCTTCTCACACAGTGGAAGATCAAGAGCTATGTCGGTCATGAAGGCTTTTGGTCCTACTGTCGATTGAAGTGGAGCCACCACCGCCACCGCTAAGGTGAAGACTTGAACAGCAAGGGTCATTTTAGGTGATCGGGCAACAGGAAATTGTACCCGAGCCATCCCCGAGAGGATAACTTGTGAATCCAGAGGAACTGACTATTTCTGACCTCAAAGTGGAAGTTCTCGGTCTGTATAACTCTCTGATCACTGAATTTTTGGTGCCACTCTTAATACAGCTTGCCCCCCCAAGGTTAACGCATCACGAGTTCCAAATAGTCCTCCAAGCAGCAATGGAAACAAATGTCGCTACTTTGTCATGGATTCCTCATACTCCCTCTAAGGCTATCACAACAGGGGGCATTCTGCCTCCTAACTCACCTTCGTAGGTCCAGGCCACCATGGTCTCAACTGCCTCTGCCTCGCGAAATGGTCTGATTTCGTCCATGCCAATGATCACTGCACCGCTTGCACAGAGTGCGACGGGCCCTCCTTTTTCATACGGGGTGCCTAGCTTTAGTACAAACTCGATCATGTCCTACTCCACCCTTCAAACCATGGGCCTGGGGGCATGGAGCTCTAATGCTCCTATGAAAGGGTCTATGGGGGGGACCTCAGCCCCCTATAATGCTTTCCCTTACAGCAGGGGTCATATACCTTCGTCGTCTCCCTCGCTCGGTAGAATTTCTCAGAAACCCGTCTGGATGACCATAAACCGCAACCTGTTTGGAGTAGGTAGTCAAGGACCTTATTCCAATTCCACGCATGTGGGTTCTCTGTTGTTCTCTTTGTTCAGCGCATTTGGTAACAACACATTCTCTCCATCTACTGTCTCGGCAGGGCACAACCCTGGTTATGGACAACAAAATCATATGCAGGGTATTATTCCTGCACAGGGGAAAAACACATGAGTTCCCTCCTCACAAGCACCTTGGAATCTATGTCAGGGATCAATTCCCTCGTCATGGATGTCGATCGAGGGCAACTCCTTCCATAGCCAATGGAACCTCGGGCAAGGCTCAGGACCTATGCCCATCGGATCGGTAGGGGTCAACCCTTTCCAAAATCCTTGGAATACAATGCAAGCCCAACCTTCTACGTCCTATTACGGGACTCAGTCGATGATGTCTCAACAAGCACAAAATCCGAACGTTGGTCATGGCCATGTTTTTTACCAGAACCCTGGCCAAAAACCCAAATTTTTCTGGCAACCTGGTGCCAACCAAACTCCGGGCTCCTTTTTCCCTGGTTATAACCAACAACCCAAACTTTCGTTTCTAGCAACTTTTCACTTGTCAGACTTGTCAAGGTTATTAAATGACCCCATCTGTCACGATCCACATTGGCCTCCTATGTCGACCAAGTTTCCTTCAGAAATTCTAAAATTCGAAGCTAAGTCTAATGAAGATCCAGGTGATCATGTGACTACCTTCCATCTATGGTGCTCGTCCAACTCATTGAAAGATGAATCCGTACAGTTGTGTTTGTTTCAATGCACTCTCACAGGGAATGTTGCAAAATGGTACATTGAGCTCGACCGCTCATGATATTCTACGTTGGGAGAATTGGAAATGGTTTTATTAAACCATTTTCAATTACCTGTGAGATACGACGTCGGCACAGAATTGTTGGCCAACTTTGAGCAGACAAAGGCAGACCATATCTACGATCACATCCGAGAATGGAGATGTTGAAAGATCCTGATAAAAGTACCAATCCCACTAGCATTTTTTCTAGAGTGGTTCCTCAAGTATTTGTTCCCCCAGTTATCCAAATACGTAGAAACATCAGGGGTCTTTTCATAATAAGAGGCGATAATTAGAGCTCAACAGCTAGATCTAATTTACTCTCAGTCTGGTTTACTTTACGAAGTTTTTCTAGACGCACCGCGGTAGATACTTGACAAGACCATACAGAGATCTGGACCACATGTCGATGGTATTGTTGGTTCAGTGCAAATGAAACTTGTTGATAAGCTTTCAAATCAATTGCAACAATTGTCAATACAGCAGACAACGGCCAGCCAGACCAATAGTTCGGTTGCTCCCCCTACCCAAACGTCGGATGTACACAATGTAAAATCGGCAAAACCGAAGGCCACCCAGCAGCCTAACGGAAAGAAGAAACAATGAAAGAAGGGTAAGGGGGATAAGAAACCCACCAACAATGTTGGCGGGGGCAACACAGAAAATAAGAAGTCGAAGTATCTTTGTAACTGTTGCATAGAGGACCATCCAACTCACTTGTGCCCTCGGCTTGCGGAGGCCCAAAAGTTATTGGCGCGGCAGCAGCCTGTTGTGTTAACAAACCCATTTCCACATGGGAAAAATTTAACTCAAGCCTCTTCAAGCATGGATGGGGGCAGTCAGGAACCCCCTTCGTCTTAGAGTAATCCTTCGTCTGCGAATGTGTATATGTTGAAAGGTGATACCCACATAGCAACTAGGACACATGACTACGGAATGCCAAACACCTATGAAAAGGGTAAAGAAGTCAAAAACCCACCTCTTCCTCTCTATATTGAGAAGACGTTGGGTGAAACAATGACACACATCCCAAAAGGTGCGTTCAAGAAATCTTCCCACAATCCAAACACAAGGGCCGCCCAGAACTACTCTGTGGTGGAGGATTTGTCACAAACCCCTTGTGCAATGTCTGCTTTGGAGGTCCTCCAAAGCTGCCCTTCCTAGAGAAAGGCTCTGTTAGCTGCCTTAGGATCTGCTAAGACTTGTAATTCGGTAACAATCATGCTTGATATGACCGACTTAAAACCTTGTCTCCCCTACCACGTGGCATTCCAAATAGTAGTGGCTTACACCACGAAAATTTTACCCGAAACATTTTTCGCATGGTGGTTGATGAGGGTGCTTCAACATGCGTGATGTCATTAGCGTGTTGGAAGGCCATTGGCCAACCCATTTTGTCTCTGTCACCTACTCTTCTTACCGCTTTCTACGGTTGTTCATTCCGACCACATGGAATCATTCCTTCTTTCATCGTGCAGCTAGGAGGAAAGACCGTGTGCATCAAGGTTGAAGTGGTCGATGCGCCTCTTGACTACAACCTTCTATTAGGAAGGAGTTGGACCTATGCAATGCATGCAGTGGTCGTGACAATTTTTCGGGTATTGTTGTTTCCACATGAGGGTCAGATCGTGTCCATTGATCAGTTATCCTTCGACCGTCCAGACCCTTCATCGGGGGCATCCATGGTCTCGATGATTGATAACCCTCAGCCCTAGGGGTTGGTTTGTGCCCACCTTTGATGGGTATTTTCGATTACCCACCTCCAACCGATGATGTCAAGTACATATCGGTTGTCCCCGACCAGCCTACGACTGAAATTTTTCAAGTCTCGTTGTTTTGCACGACTTACTTTAACGATCTGTGGACTCTTCCTTCCCCATCAGCCATGATGGAAGGGACAGGGCACCATGGCATGGCCATTCTCTTTTCTGCAACAGAAGTTGTGTACTCTATAGTCTAGCAAGCTTTCGTTGACCCCGATCTGACTCCCACAGAGGATTTAGATCCGGTTCTGGAGCCTATTTGGGCTCAAGGTTCCCTTGTCGATACTGATTCTTTAGACTTAGTCTTGCCCTTAGACGAGGCGATTATCAAGACAATGACTCGTCCTGATAGACCCTGGGGTGATCTCCATCACATATCCTATTTTCTCCCAGAATTAAGAAGAATTAAAGCAAGTGAATTCACGTTGACTATGACTGGAGATAGGTCTTTCCCTATCAATCCTTTAGCTACGCATGCAGTTTACACTGAAGGTAATATGGAAACCATTTCTAAAATGATACCTATTGATATCTCCAAAACCCCTAGTTTCATGGAGAATGTCTTCGTCGGAGCAGACTGCTCCCCCGAGGAGATTTAAATATACACGGGTTTATTTAAATAATTATGCGACGTTTTTGCCTGGTCTTACGAGGAAATTCCAGGCATTGATCCAAGAATCATTGAACACAAAATCATGACATATCCTGACGCTAAGCTGGTTTGGAAGAAGCTTCGTCCGGTTAATCCTAAGAAAGCATCCGCTATTAATGATGAAGTAGAGAAACTACTCAAATATTGTTTCATCTACCCCATCCAATTGATTCAATTGGGTGTCAAATCTCGTTCCAGTCAACAAAAAATAGAAACGATTCGCATATGTATGGACTTTCATGATTTGAACAAGGCCTCTCCAAAGGATAATTTCCCCACTCCATTTATTGACCAGATCGTTGATGAATGCACAGGCTATGAGGTCTTTCTTTCATGGATGGTTTTTCGGGATACAATCAGATACAGATCAAGCCCGAAGACCAACACAAAACCGCTTTCATTTTTCCATGGTGTACATTCGCTTATCATAAGATGCCTTTTGGTCTGAAAAATGTTGGAGCTACTTTTCAGTGGGCCATGTCTTTTTCTTTCCATGATCTCAAACACATAGTCGAGGCTTATCACAATGATTTAGCATCACGATCTCACAAGAGAGATGATCATTCCACACACCTCTAACTTATATTTGAGTGATGTCGCTACTACCAAATTCTCTTGAATCCAAACAAATGCAGTTTTTGTGTGACGTCAGGTCGTCTTCTAGGTTTCATAGTTTCGACAACAGGGATCATGGTCGATTCTCTAAAGGTTGAGGCGATAGTTCAGTTTCCTACCCCATGCATAGTCCCTTAGCTTCAGATTTTACAGGGGAAAGCGAAATTTTTACGACGTTTCATCACAAACTATGTCGAGATCACAAAGGGTTTCATGTGTTTACTGAAGAAGAACGTTCCTTTTCATTGGGACAAAGCCGCTAAGTTCTCTTTCGAAGCGTTGAAACGCGCCCTCACGTCTGACCCTTTGCTTCGACCACCCAATTATAATAAAGATTTCTTATTGTACTTGGTCACTTGGGAGTCGACCATCGGTATGGTCTTGGTTTAGGAGGATGATTTTCTTGAAGAAAACGTGATTTATTACCTGATCCGAGAACTGGTTGGACCAGAAATCAGTTATTCCCATGTTAAAAAACTTGTGTTGGTAGCAGTTCATGCTATCCAATGGTTCCGTCATTATATCTTTTTTCGCAAGACCACCGTCATTTCCGTTGTGAATCTATTTCAATACGTGTTGACACAAAGTGTAATTGGTGGAAATATCAGTAGATGGATAGTTATCCTCCAGGAATTTGACTTGGATTTTGTTTTGGAGAAATCCAAAAAGTCATTGGTCTTTGCGGAACTCATCTCGGAACTTCTGGTCGAGTCAGGTGATGTTATACCCGAAGAGTTTCCTATTAAAGGATACATGTTTTTTATCACATCTTCAGACCCCTACTATGGAGATATACTAGTCTATCTCCAAAATTTGAAGTGCCTCGCCTCCGCTTCTTGTAATGAGTGTCACCATATATGCCATCAGGCCAAGAACTGTCTCATACTTGAGGACACTTTGAATCATCGAGGTGTAGATTGTATCCTTCGTCGGTGTCTCACTCATGAAGAAGTGAAAATCGTGCTTAATGATTTCCATACTGGAGAATGTGGCGGTCATTTATCTAGGTTGGAAATAGCCCAGAAGATTCTACAAGACGGTTACTTTTGGCTAACATTAATCAAAGATTGTGTTTAATCGGTCAAGAAGTGCCAATCGTTTCATATCTTCTCTCAGAAGATGAGGGCACACCCCACTCCTATGTTTCCCATCGTCACAATTGGTCACTTCACCAAGTGGGGGACTGATTACACTACATGCAACCCCCTTCAGCAAGGGGGAACCATCATATCATTGTAGCAGTAGACTACTTCACGAAGTGGGTCGAGGCTATGCCAACTTTCAAAGATGATGGCAAGACCATTGTAGTCAATTTTAGAATAAAATGATGTCTGAGTTAATGTCAAAGCTTGGGTTGAGTCAAGAACATTCATCGCCCTACTACCCACAAGAGAATGGTCAGGTGGAAGCTATGAATAAGTCTCTTAAGACTATTCTATAGAGAACGATCAATTCGGCCAAGTCAAATTGGCATTTGATGTTGTACTCGGCATTATGGGCCTACAAAACATCTATTAAGACTGCAACCGGTTTCTCACCTTTTCAACTCGTTTACGGGATGGAAGCAGTCTTGCCTATAGAGTGTGAGATCTCGTCTCTAAAGTTGGAAGTACAGTTATTGCAAGACACTTCACCACTTTAAGAGTGTTTATTATATCTTGAGAAACTCGATGAGCAGCGTTGGGATGCAACCTTGGCCAACGAGGCTCACAAATAAAAATTCATGTGTCAGTATGATCGGTCCATTTATCCTCATATTTTCTCCAAGGGTGACGTTGTCCTGGTCTATGACCAAGATAAGGATCCCCTAGGGTCAAGCAAGTTCAAACCCATGTGGTTCAGACCTTTCATCGTGAAGGAGGTCCTAAAGAAGGGCGCTTATCGTCTGGTGGACTTTGAGGGAAATTCTTTGGTGGAGCCTAGAAATGGGCTCTACCTCAAGAAGTATTACTCATAGGTGGGTCGCCTTGGGTAACTTATTGTATATATGTATAGTTTTTCTACAGTTTGATTTTGTCTTTTTGTTTTATGGACGTATCATTTTTTATGTCATCTTTTTCACTGTGGCAGATGTCAAGTGAATCAGAGGTGTTCGTTGGGTTTGCAAACAGTGCTATCCAACACACTCGAAGGCTTGCTTCCACATCTTGGGTTATTTTCACACCTCAGGGCCAATTGTTATCTTCAGGAGGTGTCTGTTTAGGTGACGCCACAAATAATGTTGTCGAATACAGTGCATTCTTAGATTTTCTTTGTGACTCTTTGTCGCATGGTATCTCTAACCTCTGGGTCAACTTAGAAGCTCAGTTGGTTGTGTCCTGGTTAAATGAGGTCTACCGTGTTTACGATCCTACTCTACACCAACATTTCCTTAGGGTACATTTCTTAGAATGAAGCTTTGATTACATTATGTATATCCATGTTCCTAGGAGATTGAATCAAATCACAGATACTCTAGCTAATCACGTATTAGATTTCCATATTGCACACATGTAAGAAAAAGAACACACACGCACATGTAAAAACATTTGTAAATAAATGTAATTAAAAAGACATAAAAAGATGTAAATACGCATATATATATATATATATATATATATATATATATATCGAAAATATCAAAGTGCATAGGTGGGTGCAAGAGCCTCAAAAATATATGTCCAGTAAGAGTCACAGGGCTTATGCCCTCAAAAATATACAAAGGTGCCCTCGGTACATAAGTAGTCCAACCTAGCTAAGGGCGGGGCCTGTTGGCCCTGCCATAGTGAACAATGATGTTTTCCAAATGCCAGAAGAGTTGGACCTAGTTCTGTGGTACCCCAACTATGTGAGGTTGCATCGACAGTGGGAGATCCTAGATCTATGCCATAGGAACTGTACAAGTGACCACGGTGAGGTTCTGCTCCACCCATCTCGATACTCTCTTGACCTCTCTGGATGGAGGTCCCCCTACTGCTGGTGGTGGTCTGGCGGCTGCAGTTGGTCCTACCTTTGGTCGAGGTTGCTGCCTGGTCCTCAAGAAGTCTGTTGGATGCACTGGTCCCACATTTGTACATAACAGATACATAGTTTTCAGATACTCTGGTACACATAAAAATGATATATATAAAAAGAAATAAAAATTAAATAACTTTAAAAAACAAACGCAACTATGTCTCCTTGATAACCTCTGGGAGGTACATGCATGTCTCGATCCCTGGAAAATTTGATCACGGCATAGGGGTAGTCCTCTATTATCGGGATCTACCATTCCCACCAGTCAAAAACTTATCCTCGAAGACCTCTATCATCCTTTCGCCCCTCTGTCATGGCAGCAATGACGCCCATCTACATAATTCTGGGAGGGAGGCCCCATTCCCCCGCACTGTCTCTCGTGGACTAAGATTGGGTACCCTCTCGAAGAATAAAGAACATAGAATGGTCCCAAACCCAAAGTTTTGTTTTCTCACCTGCGACACTCAGTGAGCTGTCTCTTCATGCAGACTACCATGGTTGTACTCCAATGAAAAATCTGTGCATTTAAGCACTGCACTGCACAATACATGTGCGCCTGGGAGGCCTGGGACACTTTTATCATTTTTTCTAGCTTGAAAATCGTTTAGCATGGTTCTTGAGTTTCTTATAGGTTGTTACGATACACTTCACTTTTGGTCTTGGGAAACGTTTTGAGAGTTGGGTCATTTTTAAAGGTCCTTTGGTAAAAAGTCATTTTTCCAAATTTTTGCATCTAAGTTAGGATTCCACCTCCACTTTTTGCATCTCTTTGTCTTTTTCACTTTGCCATAGGATCAATCCCACCGAGTTGCAACACGAAACCATCATTACTGCTTTAGAAGTGTCATAATTTAGTGGTAGAGAATGCCTCTACATGGATGCCCCAGTTACATCCTCATTGTTTTTAGCATCCATGTCGTTGTTAATGACCTTAGGCTCAGGAGTCCTTGTTAGTATTGTTCTGATTATGAGTTTGAGCATCATTTCCATGATTCATCATCACTCTTGACCTCACCCTTGGGACTCCCAAACAATGATGAGTCTTCTTTAAGCCCTTTTCAGACTCTTTAAACATGAAAAGATTGTCGAGCGATCTTGTTTCCCTTCACGCTCGCCAAACTAAAACTTGAAGGCATGTCTTTTCGAGGGTAGTTTCCCCCTTTTTTGGTCTGGACGGTCAATTGTACGAAAAAAGTTATACTCTAGGAACTTTGGTTCGCTAGAAGAGTATTCTCAGGTATAAGTTTAACCCTTTTTCGAGCATGTTATCACTGAAATTTCGTCTGCACATGGCGACAAGAACTCCACATCATCAAAACAGAAATGAAGTCATTCATGGCACTGAATTAAGTTCACAGCATTCCAGAAGGTCAAAAACTATACAAAGTAACCAAAAATGGAAGGGCGCTTTACAGCATCTGGGTGCGCGCGCATATGCGCGGGAAAAAAACGTGTTTCTAGCGCATGCGTGCCCCGACGCGCGCCTGTCAACATAAAAATCCGCGCATCTGCTAATACGGTGCATTAATTGCTTAAGTCGGCCTCCCAACCGCCTGTGGACCGGCCCCCAAGATGATTTGACCCTCATATCAGGGTCGGCTCTACAAATTCGGCGAATTAAATGACTTAAGTGAACCCTAAACAGGTCCATGTTTACACCGGAAGCTGGTTACGTGACCGCATGGAAAATGCTATAAATAGACGTGAAGACTCATTGTTTCAGCAGAGAATTCAAAGCAGAGTTACGCTGTTTAGATGAATCAGAGTCTAGCCTTTGACAACCAGTCCATCAGCTGTGTAATCCAGAGTTCTCTCACCACTCATTTCTGTTCTGTTCATTTTGTAAGGAAGGCATTTTGTTGAGGATTTCCGAAGGACCTTCCGCTAGAGGGAAGAGGAATCATTATCCCTTTCTTCAGCATGTGCTATGGTTTTCACTAATAGATCAAGCCTTGAAACCATTGATGACTCCCTTGTTTCATATTTGACGTTTTTGTTTATTTTCGAATTGTTATGTGCTCTCAGCTGTTAGTTAGACTGTATTTAAATTCTGTTTTCTGTTAACCCTTTTTGCTCCACAGCTCATCCTGTTCTACCTTGCTGAGCCCAACAGGGCATGCTAGTGCTCCCATTTTTTCTCACCCGGCGACGATTCGAGCACGAACAGACTGGCAACTCCACTGGGGAGTTAAGGTATTAAATCCTCTTTCAATTGGGTTCAATTCGCTTTCCTTTTGTCGTTTTTAACTTGCAGGGATTCAAACTGGCTCTCGTCGATTCACAGCAGAATCGAGAGAACCGGTGTTTTTTATCAAATACGCGGGTATCGCACCCCACAGACGTGCGCATGCGCTTTGGTTTTTTGATACAGTCTGCGCGCACACGCGCACCTGTCCATGCTAACAGTCGCGCATTTGACTAAAATCGTTTTTGGCATTGTAAAGGGTTTGGATGTGATTTTCCTTTTTCAACACTGATGTATGCATGCTCTAAACACTGCACCACCTAGACCCCTCAACTTATAAAGGGGATAGTCGAACATAGGCACTTAGGAGGATTAAAATCATTTT
>ML778521.1:869439-890740 GCA_009831015.1 Picea engelmannii
CACATGGCGACAAGAACTCCACATCATCAAAACAGCAATGAAGTCATTCATGGCACTGAATTAAGTTCACAGCATTCCAGAAGGGTCAAAAACTATACAAAGTAACCAAAAATGGAAGGGCGCTTTACAGCATCTGGGTGCGCACGCATATGCGCGGGAAAAAAACGTGTTTCTAGCGCATGCGCGCCCCGACGCGCGCCTGTCAACATAAAAAGCCGTGCATCTGCTAATACGGCGCATTAATTGCTTAAGTCGGCCTCCCGAACGCCTGTGGACCGGCCCCCAAGACGATTTGACCCTCATATCAGGGTCGGCTCTACAAATTCGGCGAATTAAATGACTTAAGTGAACCCTAAACAGGTATGTGTTTACACCGGAAGCTGGTTACGTGACCGCTTGGAAAATGCTATAAATAGACGTGAAGACTCATTGTTTCAGCAGAGAATTCAAAGCAGAGTTACGYTGTTCAGATGAATCAGAGTCTAGCCTTTGACAACCAGTCCATCAGCTGTGTAATCCAGAGTTCTCTCACCACTCATTTATGTTCTGTTCATTTTGTAAGGAAGGCATTCTGTTGAGGATTTCCGAAGGACCTTCCGCTGGAGGGAAGAGGAATCATTATCCCTTTCTTCAGCGTGTGCTGTGGTTTTCGCTAATAGATCAAGCCTTGAAACCATTGATGACTCCCTTGTTTCATATTTGACGTTTTTGTTTATTTTCGAATTGTTATGTGCTCTCAGCTGTTAGTTAGATTGTATTTAAATTCTGTTTTCTGTTAACCCTTTTTGCTCCACAGCTCATCCTGTTCTACCTTGCTGAGCCCAACAGGGCATGCTAGTGCTCCCATTTTTGCTCACCCGGCGACGATTCAAGCACGAACAGGGCATGAGGGACTAAATTTACGAAAAAGGAACCCCCATGGAGTCCATAGTTAAGCTCTTTTCATACTCCCTAAAAGTGAAAAGATGGTTGAGTGACCTTGTTTATTCACACTCATTAAATTGGTCCAAAATAACATCCCTTACGGAGTCCATAGTTAAGCTCTTTTCAGACTCCTTAAAAGTGAAAAGATCGTCGAGTGACCTTGTTTCTTCGCACTCGTTAATTGGTTCAGAAAAACATCTACTGGCATGAGTTTACCCCTTTTTCTACCCTATATATTAAGGAGGAAAAAGGTATACCTCGGGAGATTCGTCTCGCCGGGAGAGTTCTCCTCAGTAAATTTCACTTTTTCGAGCTAGGGAGACTAAATATAGAAAAAGGTAGTGAGTCCATAGTTAAGCTCTTTCCAGACTCCTTAAAATTGAAAATATTTCTGAGGATCTTGTCTTTGTCACACTCTTTAAAATGGTTTTGAAAAGACATATTTTATGTGCTAGTTTACCCCTTTTTCAAACCGACTAGACTACTTTCGAAAAAGGTACCCCAGTGGAGTCTTCTTTTACGCTTTTTCAGAGTCAATAAAAGTGAAAAACCGTCGAGCTTACCTTTTCTGGGCTCGTTAAAATTACATACAAGGACGTTATCATTGTGTCTTATTAATCGCATTTGCAACCCTGCATCTTTGGCCTAATTTCGGCTCCATGTTGCTTTCAACTAAACCATCTAAAGCATGCCTTATACACAAGCCTTGTATCACTTTTCCTTTGCATCTTGACACCTTGACCCATGGAGGAATTTTCCCAAGTGCCCTTTTCCTACATATATCTCCTTTCTCTAAGCATCAGTGTGTTCTTTGTGGTTGGAACTAATAAGTTTGTGACACTTGTTCCTCCTTTGTAACATAGCATTCTTTTATTCTTTTTCAAGCTTTCCAAAATTATTGAAAAAGACAAAAAAAATCAAATATACCCCAAAAAGAGGAAGGGAAAAGTATTTTCTTTTGTTGGCAGCACAATGAGTCGCCCCTGGAAAAAGCACATCCTTTCATTTGTTCATCAAGCTCTGGGATTTAATATGACCTTAGGAAGTTGTTCTCGCTACATAGAGTTGTGTCCTCCTCCGTTTGGTTATTCTTCCAAACATATGGAGAGTTTGCGTTGCCTCCTGCATCGTAAACTTATGTCAATGCCATGTTGTATGAGTCTCATCATTTGTCATGCTATTGTCCAAGGGAATTTTTGCCCAGTTTGAGTTGGCCCTTCTACAATTTGTCTCTTGTCCTCATGCCCAGCCATCCCGAAAGTCCAATCAAGTCCTTGTTCGAAATCAATGAAGTTCTCTGCCTGATCACCAAGATCCTCTTGTCTATTCCCAACGAGCCATCAAAGACCTCTAGGTAGTGAATTCATACACTCATATTACACTCCTACCCAAGTTTTGAAGATCTTGAAGTTGTTGCTCGAGCTCTGAAGGCCTCATCTACAGCCATCAGGTGTCATTGGCTTCTTGAAGATGGATACTAGACATGTATATCTTTTGATTTTGAGATGTAGATCCATTTTTTATTACTTGTGGCTACACTTTATATAGTTGTATGACATGGATCTGCAGTGTATTTGATTCACATCCATGATTTTATTTCATCCCGAGCATGGGTATGCCCGCCTCGGTGAGACAATTATTATTTTACAGATGACACCTCCTGAACTCTAGTCCCTGGGCTCACTCGCTTCATACGTTGGTGAATATTTGTAATGTATTTCAGCCATAATATGCTCTTCTGACCTCACACATTAGGGGGCATATTTTATAATCCTAAATTTCACCATACATGCATACCTGTCATCAGGCCATCTTACTTGTTATTTTTGCCAAAGCCATCACTGAATAGTTCTTCTAAAAACCATATTTTTGAATATGTACGCACCCTGCACCACTACTTCCCGCATACACATGCTTTCTTCACCTCTACATCTCACGTATGTATGTTATTTTCACCATTACAGCCCGCGTATACTCACAAAAATTGCAAAAAATAAAAAGTTGCAAGGGGATACGGGCTTTTGGGTAGTTTCCTAACCAATAGACCGCCCATAGTCAATCACCCAACCGAATAATTATCTTTTTGGCATATAAAAGAAGGTGTTGGGGTCCCATTCCTACAAGAAGAATGAGAGAAAAGAAACTCTGTCCATTTCAGTATTCCCCCTTGCCCCAATTATTTGCCACCATATTGTGAGTTTGAGCCATAATTCCTTATTCCAACCCTTTTTCCTCCATTGCAAACCCTTGCCATTTCCCTAGAGAGAACTGAAGAGGAGAAATATATGTGGAAGAAGTTGGAGCTTGGTGAAGAGGATCCCAGGACCGAGTTCGAGGAGAATTTTTCGGTCTCATATTGTAAGCTACTCTGTGATATTAATATATAAAGAAATACTTTTTTCTATCCCGCCAAATGATATCTTCAATCTTTATGATTTATTTATATTTTGCTATGATATCTAACCCACTAATCAATATATATAATGCATGCTTGTATTTTCTTGTTTGTCTTTTGATGAATGCAAGTTGTCCTTGGGAGGAGATCTGTAGTCAGGAAACAATGGAGCGCAAAGGGATTGACACCAGACGCGGGGTTTAAGGTAAGCCTATCAGATCCCTATAGTTATTATTTTATGTATGACTGTGGGGTACTATCAGGATAGCTGTTAAAAGTAGGAGACTTTAGACGGTTATCTCTGCCTACACTTTAGAACCCTAGTGTAGTCCATAGGGGGTTTTCCCACTATAGCAATGACTCCATCTGATTACGTATTTTTCAACACACTCTTACGGGTTTGGTTTCCAAATGGTAAATCGAATTGCCAAGAGGACTCTTCAATGATTTCAACACCTTAGCTATGGATTTATTGACACATTACCAATTACCGATATGATATGATACAGGAACCAAAATTTTAAGTTCATTTAAATAGTCCTCTTCTACTCACATCTCAGATCATATTCATGAGTGGAGGAGGAGACGATGATTAATAAAAGTTCCCCTTCCTGATCAATTATTGGGTGAGTGGTTTACCAAATCACTCATCGGTCCTATAGCCCATGATGTTTCCATGGGAGGTGTCGTCACTGAAGAATAGGTGATTAGTCGTTCTCAATACTTGGATCTCGTTTATTCTTAAATGGGCACGTTATATGACTTGATATCTAATGTTCCTCGCTCATCTACAAATCAAACCCCAATGCCTCTAGTAGCTTCTCATGTTTTTGATGGTGTGATTGGCACTTTTTATGCTAAGACTCAGTCAAAACAAGTCAATCATTCCAATCCCAAATCTACTACTGCTAATGTACAAAATGCTACTCCTCATGCTCCCTCTCCCGGTAAAACTTCTGAGGTCAATACGGTCCAGTCTACACCTACCGATAAATCTCAAAATAAAAAGAAAGAAAAAGGTAAGAATAAAGAGGATAAAACTAATAATCAACAACCGGATAAAACCAAAACTCAACCTGTTGATGATAAAGAAAATAGAAAACCTCGTTATCTTTGTCTTATCTGTGGAAAGGACCATTATACAAAATATTGTTTGAGATGAGCAGAAGTTACTAAGTTCCTGCAAGGAACCAGGCCTCCTCCTACACCTGTCCTTTTGTCACAACCTGTTCCTTCTCAATATTAGGCCCAATTGGTTATTCATGACCAACCCTCTCCCTTTACCACCTCTTATGTACTTATGTGTATCAGTGACTCCAAGAAAAACGAAGTTGCAGTCACTACTCGAACAAAATATTATTCTCCTTCTAAAGAGAAAGTTGATGATCCACCTCCTCTGTCGGCTCAACCGCCTCCATCGGCTCCACCTCCCAATGGTCCTCTTCATCTTGAATGACCTAGTCATGATACAGTTATTCATCTGGCTCCTAAGGGCGTTGTTCGTAAGTCATCATTTAACCCACATGCACGTGCCGCTCAAAACTACAGTATTGTAGAAGATCTTGCATAGGAACCCTCTGTGATGTCGGATATCGAAGTCCTTCAAAGTTTTCCTACTCAACGGAAGGCACTGTTAAAGGATATTGGTGGAATCAATCCTACTGATACGAATTTGATAATATTTGACTTAGAATATCACATTCCAAGACTCCCTCATCAATTAGCTTTCCAAATACAAGTAATTGTGGAAAATAAGAATATTTGTCAAACAGTTGTTAATGAAGGAGCTTCAACTTGCATCATGTCTATCACTTGTTAGAAATCCATTGGCTCTCCTACCCTTACCAAGTCACACAACATGTTAAAATATCTTAATGGTATAGGGTTTAAACCTTATGGTATTCTTCCTGCGTTATCTATTGCGTTAGAAGGAAAAGCGGTTATTATTGAGGTTGAGGTGTTTAATGCACTTCTCAATTACAACCTTTTACTTGGTCGTAGTTGGATCGATGTTATGCAAGTAGTTGTTTCTACCATTTTCCATGTGATACATTTCCCTCACCAAGGTAAAGTTGTTACGGTAGATCATCTCACCTTTTTTAGTTCTGATTCACGCACTAGTAACGTTCCATTCATAGCAAAAACACCTCATGGGTATGAGAATGTTGGTGTGGGTCTTTCAAAGGATTCATTGTTAATGGGTACTTTCCCCATTCCACCACCCGATGTTCCTCCTCCTTTTTTTTCTTCTATTAACATGATTTCGACTGGTGTTCGAGAAATCCCTAAGTCCAATGACCCTTGGATAGTACCTAGCTTGGAAGAATGTCTTCATTGTGGCAACCAAATTCCTTTAATTACAGTGGAATTGTCCTATCAAGTTATTATATCAGCATCTCATTCTCCCCCTTTTCTCTTTGATACATCTCTCGATCCATTTCACACAATATTTCTAACTAATGAAACGATCATGGCAATTATGTCTATGGGATACACACCTTGGGATGATGGACATCATAATTTCATCTTCTTCCTCGAGCTCGAGACTATCAAGAGTTATCAACGGATTTTGAATCCATCCTCCGTTATTAATATTCCCCTAGTTTCTGAACCAACATGTGATGTTTTCTATGAAGGGAACTTGGGAAATATTTCACCCACCATCCCTCTAGATATTTCAATTAAGCCTGGAATTGTGGAAAATGTTCATATAGGTGCCTCATGTTCTCCTGATGAGATCTGAACTTACAAGGCCCTTTTCCAAGAATTATGTGACGTTTTTGCATGGAGTTACGAAGAGATTCCTAGAATTTATCCACATATCGGTGTACATGAAATTAATACATACCATGACACTAAACCCATTTGACAATGACTTATCCCAGTTCATCAACGAAAAGGTTTTGGGATCAAACTCAAAGTTGAAAAAAATCTTAAAGTTGGTTTTGTCTACCCTATAGCGTTGACTGATTGGATGTCCAATCTTGTTCCAGTTATGAAGAAACAAGGAACGATCCGTGTTTGTGTTTATTATAAGTATATTAACGAGGCTTGTCCTAAATATAATTATCCAACCCCTTTCATCGACCAAATCATTGACGATTGTGCTTGGAGTGAAATATTCTCCTAATGGATGGATTCTTCGGCTATAATGAAATCAGTATTTTACCCGTGGATCAACACAAGACCACTTTTATTTTCCCTTGGGATACCTTCGCATACCATAAACTCCCTTTCATTCTCAAGAATGTTGGTGCCAATTTTCAACATACTATGTCTTATGCCTTTCATGATATTAAGCATATTGTAAAACCTTACCTAGATTATTTACCTGTGCATTCCATGCGTCGTCAAGATCATTCGACACACTTACGAGCCATTTTCCTCCACTGTCGATATTACCGCATATGATTGAATCCACATAAACGCATTTTTTGTGTGGAGTCTAGAAGACTTCTAGGATTTATTTTTTCTATGCATGGGATCGGGGTGGATCCTTTGAAGGTTGAAGCTATTATCAATTTGCCTCCTCCTTGTACCTTACGCCAACTCCAAAGTTTGCAAGGGAAGGCAAACTTTCTACGACAATTCATTCCCAATTATGCCGAAGTAATGAAAGGTATCACTCGAATTCTTAAGAAGGGTCATCATTTTGTATGGGATGACACTGCCAACAAAGCCTTTGAATATTTCAAACTTACATTAACCTGTACACCACTCTTATTCCCCCCTTATTATAGTTGAGATTATTTCTTATATTTGGATGCTTAGGATCATACCATAGCCATGGTTCTAGTCCAATAGTATGATTTGCATGATGAATATGTCATTTACTATTTAATTCGAAGTCTTATGACTACCGAAATCAAATACCTGCATGTAGAGAAATTGGCCTTGGTAGTTGTTCAAGTTGTCCAATGTTTTCATCACTATATCTTATTACACAAAACCACAATTATTTCTTATTGCAACCCTATGCAACATATTCTTACACGAAAATTTCTAGGGGGGACATACTCCAAATGTATAGTGATTCTCCAGGAGTTTGATTTGGAGTTTGAGAGAGACAAGTCAAAGAAATCTTTGGTCTTTGTTGAGTTCATATGTGACCTTCCCTCCGCTGAGACAGAAACTGTGGCAGAAGATTTTTTTCCTGGCGAATCTCTCTTTCTGATTAGTTCAGATGATATATGGTATGGAGACATAATCATTTATCTCCAAACCCAAATTTTTCATCCTGATATATCTCATGTAAATCGTCTTCGTATTAGGTATCAAGCCTGTCAATATCTTATTCTTGGTGGTACCCTTTATTGTCTTGGTATTGACTCTGTGTTTTGACGATGTATGACATATGATGAAGCTGAGAAAGAATTAAATGATTGTCATTCTAGATCATGTGGTGGTCATATGTCTAGGTATGCCACTGCCCAAAAGATCCTACAAGTTGGTTACTTTGGTCCTTCACTTTTCAAAGATTGTATTCTTGCAGTTTAGAAATGCCATGCTTGTCAAACCTATAATAATAAGATTGGATCTCATCCTGCTCCACTTTATCCTTTAGTTTCCATGGGTCCATTCACTAAATGGGGCATTGAATTCATGGCATGTAACCCTCACTCAGTCAGGGGGCATGGATACATCATTTTAGTTGTGGATTATTTCACTAAATGGGTCAAGGCGATTCCTACATTTGATAACACCGGGAAAATTGCAGCACTGTTCATATTCAATCATATCATCCCTACATTTGGTGTCCCTCAATCCATCATCATTGACCATGGCACCCATTTTCACAATTTTATGATGTTTGATCTTACCTATGAATTGGGTTTACAGCATGAAAACTCAACCCCTTATGATCCATAGGCCAATGGCCAAGTTGAAGAAATCAACAAAATTTTTACTACTATGCTTCGACAAATGATAGGGATTCACAAGTCAATCTAGAACACAATGATTTTTTTGGCATTATGGGCCTATCGGAATCTAGTTAAATCTGCTACAGGGTTTGTGCCTTTCTATTTAGTGTATGGTATCAAAGTCATTTTGTTGATTGAATTGGAAATCGCGTCTCTGAAACTAGTTGTCAAACTTCTCCCCAACACCACAGTCGAAGAAGAACATCTCTTGTATTTAATGCAATTATACGAGACTCGTTGTGATGTTGCATTAGTAATAGAAACCCAAAACAAATGCATCAAGGCTCAATATGAAAAACATGTTAAACCTCGCGTTTTTTTCTGAAGGCGATTTGGTTCTTCTGTATGACCAAGATCATGATTTGTTGGGGGCAGATAAATTCGAGCGCATGTGGTGTGTCCCTTGCATCGTCCAATGATTGTTGAATAAAGGGGGTTATGATCTAGTTGATTACGACGGAATTCCTTTGGGTGAACCTAGAAATGGGATTTACCTAAAGAAGCACTATTCTTAAAACGTTTTTGCATGAGTGCTTTGTACTTTAATGTATCATACTCTAGTGTGTTTTTTGTCATTTCTTTTTCTGCCCTCAAGCTGCTTACCTTTCCTTGTTCTTGGTTTCCAGATGTCGGTGTTCTCGCTACCCTATATTGGATTTGTTGATGGTGCTAGTCGCAGTACTCAAAATCTAGCATTTGTTGCATGGGAAATCTATGCACCTACATATGAGTTGATCAGTCTACATGATATTTGCCTTGGTCATGAAACTAATAATATTGTGAAATATGGTGTGGTTATTGAGTTATTAACTGACACAATTTCATTTGGAATCTGTCATATAATTGTATGTCTTGATTCATAACTAGTGGTGTTTCAATTAAGCAATGTTTATACCATCTTAAGTCCTACACTATTACGGGTATACTTGAGAATTCACTTCTTGGAAAGAAATTTTGATTACATTGAATATCAACACATTCCTAGATATCTAAACACATTAACAGATGTATTATCCAATTATGTTTTAGATAGACATTTGCTTCATTTATAAATCCAAACGCACATGTAAAGACAAGTAATTCGATAGAAGTTTTGTATTATAACATCAAAAGTTACAAAAAAGTGTGTCTTGAGACCAAAATGTTGAAGCATATGACTTCATATACATATGCATCATGGATTATGCTCATGATAACAAACCACTTCCCATGCTACATGATGGAGCAGATGACCAATGGATGTCGAAACGCCAACCATATGGCATTGGTATCATTGAGGTAACTCATCCACAGTGATATCAGGGATATCCATAGTCAACCCCTCGAGGTTGTGTTCGATCTCCTCGAGATCCTTAGTTACTACCCCTTGACCTGCCACTACGCCTATCTCTCCACGTCTCTCAATAGGAGATAATCCTGGAGGCCTGAAAGGTGCCACATATGCACTATTGAGATCTCTTGATTAGTCTCAGGTACATAACATAAAAAATTCATAATTAAAATACCAAAAACAACATATAATAAAAAAATCATTTTTACCTATCTCTCCCCATTGTGAACCCTCGGGTAGTGCCAAGTCAAGAAAACCATGGAAATATGTCCCGGCATATGCATAATCCTCGACCATGATGAGTTGATCTCTCAACCACTGGAAGAAGATAGGTACATATGTAACGGTTGGCATGCCACCATGACGTGCCATCAAGACTACCCACCTCTTCATCTGAGGATCCTGTGGAGTGGGTACACCCCAATCCACATGTTGTAGGTGCAGAACTCGGACCCTCTCTAGGAAAAAGGATACCAAAATCAATCCATATCCAAATTTTTTCAATCGACTGTTCCTGTGCTTTGTTAATTGTTTTTTCATATTTTTTAGGAGGCAATCACAATAGTTGAAGACTTGGGGCTCCATGCACTCGATAGCATACTGGAAATGGATCTGCAAATCCATATGTGGAGCTGCACTCCCTACCACATGAGTGATAGTATAGAGAATGGTCCTCAATGATAAATCCTTAACATATTTTATGGAAACCTTGCCACTATGTTTCTCTGTACCAGTTTCCCAGTGATGTTCCACATAATAATCCATAGGTTCACCTCCTCCTATGCTTCCCGATAGTGACACCCGAGATCCACGATGAGATAATCCATTCAAAAAAAGATGTCATCAATATCTAGAGTGATTGTATGAACCCAAACATGAAAGTCTTGTTCGTTTACGTCCCACATTCGGACTAAGTGCTCCAATATAACCAATTGGGCTCTCATGCCCTGCACTTTGAAAAACTTAAGAAATCCACACTCCCAGAGTGCCATGATGGTGGTGGGATCATTCTGAGAAATGTAATATTCCTCTTCATGCTCTCTTTCCCGCCATTCAATCATGATGAACTATGGCAAATATGTCAAACAACAATAAAAGATGAATTAGTTCATCCAAAATCCAAAATTGGAGCTTTCCCTAGTTCTTTCTCTCTTTTTATTTTTTGAGTTGTGTTCATCCCAGGGGCCAAGTTTACCACATTGTGGCATCATCTCACCCTAGTAGTTAACCCCCTATGATGATCCTAGATTGTCGCAGTTCCCGATATGGAGAGCCTGCGACAATATGGAGGCACTCTATCCCTTGGAAATTCTCCCATAAACTCAAATTTTAACCATTAAAACTGAAAAAAACTTTCTATAGAAAGAGAGAGGGGAGGAAGAGCACTTACCTCATGAAAACAGCTCGAGAAATCATCCATGGAGTGCTCCAGAATCATCACTTTAAGATCGGAGGAAAAAGAGGGTTTTGGGCACTAGTTTGATGAAAATGCAAATGAAATGGTAAAATGAGCTTGTTTTGACCTATTTAACTTATTTTTACCATTTTAACTTAAAATTAAATTATTTTTTAAATATTTCCTCCTATGTCAAAAACATAATGAACTTTTCAAAGTGTCAATATTGCAAGATAGGGATCTGACGACTGGACTTTTGATATGGATCACTCCCTTTTGGTTGTTTTTGCATGTTTTATGATATATATATGATTCTAGGTTTTTTCAGTAAAAAACATCGAGCATGGTCTTTATTATTTCTTCCGCTCATAAAAATATGAGAATGTAATCGAGTAAACTTTTATCACTTTTTCAGACTCGTAATGGAAATACGAAAAATGAACCCCCCTGGAGTCCCCTTTAAGCTCTTTTCAAACTCTCTAAACATGAAAAGATAACCGAGTGACCTTGTTATTTTCACGCTCATAAAAGTATTTGAAGAAAATGTCTGATGAGTGGTATATTATCTCTTTTTCGATCTCATCCGACTAATTTATGAAAAAGGAAATTTTGGAGTTTTCTTTAAGTGTTTTTCAGACTCTCTAAACGTGAAAAACCCCTGAGTTTTCTTTCTTTGAAATTGTAAAACAATCATCGAAAGGCCCATATGGGACTTAACCACTCCTTCCTAGGGTTTGTTATACATACTCTGAGGGACTCAACCAAAGGATGAGCTTACAAGCATATGTTATCCTCCTCAAGCTTGCGTAAAACTAAAGAGGTACTTTCCAGAAATAGTGGGGGAAATTGGGAAAGAAATGTATATATGTATCTATGTTAGTGGCAGTAAGTCGCTCTTGAACATGAAACCCCTATTCATTATTGTATCTGGGTTTGGAAATCCATTTGTCTCTCGTTTTGTCATCCACAAGTCTTTATGTTGGGTCCTCCTTGAGTCTCTGTTGCTAAGACAATTGTTGTGTCGTTCATATGTTCAAGAGAATTTCAACCTAAACAAGCCTTCTATCAAGTCGACCATCTGCAGTCCTCAAACTCGTACCATGTTGGCCTTCCCTGAGTCAGTGTTGAATCACTTTATACTCTAATCCACTTTAAATCTGTTACATATTTTGTGTCATTGATGGGGGATACATTAAGGCCCTCCCATGATGAGTCTTTTCCTATTGACTTCAACTCATTCTCTGGGAATTAGACTTAGAAATCATTTAGTACCTTGGAACATGCATGCCTTAATGGCAGGTTTCCTGGTTTTCGATAGTGGGTTCACATCATTGGCCTCTGATTGGAAAATTTCATCGATTGTTTGACTTCAGCTCATTAATTCACATCCGTTGGATTGTACTAGAGTACCTTGGGGGTAATTGACATCAATGGTGATTTCCCTCGCACTTGTTAATGGTATCCATTAATGACCGGTAATCAAGTGGTTTCTATTATGCTCGACTTTGACACCTGTAATCACATGGATAGATTCGTACTTCAAGATGATGGAAATGAAGACCTTGGATACTGTCACATAGATCCAGGTTGCAATGGAGTAATCATAGGTCTGTACTGACACATAGATCCATCGTTTATTTCTCATGGCTATGTTCAAATTTGAGCCATTATAGCATAGATCCATGTTGTATTTATCGTGGCTATGCTCAGTCATGATGACATGGATCCATAGTGTATAATTGGTGGCCATGACTCACTTGACACTTATGCTTAGAGTCACTTGTATTTTGAGTATGGGAATGTCTACCTCAGTAAATGGTATATTGTTATGCAGATGCTTGATTGTTTGTAGGTTTTTGACCAATGTGCTCCTTATTCTCAAAACACACACTCTACAAATTATTTCAATTGTCACATGTTCCAAATTCATACTTTGGGGGGCATTCTATTACACATTATTTGTGTCACCCCATGATCACCAATGATATGTGTATTGTTTACTCCTCTGTTCCCTGAAGCTACTGAAGAAATAAGACTTTCTCCTTGGTAAATAGAATCATCTCTTCTTTCTTAAAAACCCTACCAGAGAAGATCGTCGCACCTTGCCAAATGATAAGGGTTCGATGATCCCTGATTGTCACATGTTGCACCATAGTGGATTGCGGTGTCATCACATGCTACTTGTGTTTAGGGTGCGACGATGCTCAAGCAAAGGAAAAGGGTGAAATTCTCGAAGGTTCTAGAATGGAATCTTCAGAAGGATGAGGTGGCATCCAATCGGTTTGGATATCACTTTCTTATCTTATTTAGTGGGATCATCCTAATCTCTTCATCCATCCCTCTTCACTCTATATAAACAAGGATCTCTCATGGGAAAATTTAGGTTGGCTTATGCATGAATAATTATGCTAAGATTGTACTCGTGATAGCTTTTCTTTAGCCTTCCAAGTTAGGTTTTGAATACTCTTCATCAAAAGCATTGGATCAAAGGTGTGTGTGTGTTGAAGAAAAGGGCCATTGGAAGGGACTTTGCAACATCAAGTCATAGGTTGTATTCTCCACAATCATTAATATAATGCAGTGATACATTTATTCCCTATAAAAGTGTCTCCATTATTATTGTATAATTCCTTGATCTTATGCATAGGTTTCATTGGAATATATATATCGTTGTACTCTATCTTTGTTAGTTTGTGCTTCTTAATAGGTTCAACATCCCACAAATCCAAATATTGAGCAAGAATGATACTAGAGAGGATCAAACAACGTTTAAACAGTATGTCAATTTTCCCTCTTTGAACTAGCTTACGTTACAATGAAATCTAAGGAGAAGCTTGTATTCTACTATGTTTTGTTCTAATTTCTTCTTGAAGTTAGGGAGATTAGTTTGTGTCACCACTTACCGATTTGTCTGATAACATAGAGACCCAAAATTTACTTCAAAATTTTGGAAGGGTTTATTGAAGGGGTTCGAAACCAATCTGAACTATAGTACAGCCTATCATCCTGATTCTGATGGGAAGACAGAGAGGGTAAACCAAGTAATAGAAGATATGTTAAGAATTTATATGATGGAAAAACCATCAATGTGGAAAGACTATCTACACTTGGTATAGTTTGCTTACAACAAAGGGTACCAAGCATCTCTGAAGATGATCCCATTTGAAGAACTTTATGGCAGAAAGTGTAATACTCCTGTAAGTTGGGACAATCCAGTTGATAGGGAAGTGATTGGGCCATAATTGCTCAGAGAAATGGAAGAGAAAATGTTGAGGATTAAACAGAATTTAAAGGCTACCCAAGATAGGAATAAAATCTATGCTGACAAGGGTAGAACTCACAGGGAGTTTAAAGTGGGTGATCATGTATTCTTGAAGGTTAAGGCCAAAAAAAGTTCACTGAAGTTGGGAAACTGCTCCAAGTTGGTAGTTAGATATAGTGGACCATTTGAAATCCTAGAGAGGATTGGTCTAGTAGCTTATATGATTGCATTTCCTGCATCTATTTCTGTTCATAATGTATTCCATGCATCATTGCTCAAGAAATATATACTTGATGCTAATCATGTAATTGATTGGAATGTGATTCAGGTGGAGCAAGAAGGCGTTATCCAAGTCTGTCTGATACACATTCTGGACTGGAAAATCAAACAACTCTAGAATTGATCCATAGATATTGTAAAAGTCAATGGACCTGGTACGAGCACAATACTCGCATCTTTTTTAATATTTTGAAACTATTGTTGATATGGTGTAAAAGAATTTCATTGATGACAGTGCAAAAAATGAGGGGAGGGGATTGTAATACCCCAAGGCCAAGCCCCTAATTTTTAATCATGAATTGTAAACATGTTTCATATGCTAGTGAGCCAAGTAATGATAAGATAGGAGGATTATGTGATAGTTGGGCGAAACAGACTAGGATTCTAAGGCCATGAGCCTATTTTGTATATGTAAATATTCAAATAATTAATATAAAAGAATCGTTGTGTGTAGACCGACCATGATGAAAGAGTATGGGGGACTAGGCTCCACTAGGCTGGGTAAGGAAGGGAGCTGAGAGGCTGGAAAAAGGGGCTAATCTTAAGATCTTAAAACTTAGAGAATAATATATATTATTCTTCTAAATGTTGTGAGAAGGATATGAATTTAACCTAAGTTCCTTTTGGGAATGGGAATGACTTCCAAATGGAGAGGAACACGCTTCATGAGTGCCATGTGTCATCTCAAGAACATGAAAATATATGTGGTGATTTTGACTATTTCGGGGTCCTTTTTTCCATTCCTTCCACTCACGCATGCAGCTAGCAGGCAAGCAATAAAACTTTGAACACCATTGTTGAATCCTCGACCATCTTAGACCTCTACAATGAGCTTGAACTAATGTCTTTTTTGAACCTGTGCCCTGTGGGTTTCCAATGTTTCATTCTTCCATTACTTTGCTCCCACATCCGGTTTCCGTTGTTTACATCACCCTTTCCCGTGTGTTGAGGAGATGGATTGAAGAAGTGGGTTGTCAGGCTCGTGGATTGAAGAAGCAGGTTCTTGGGCCTATGGGAAACTCTCTCCATGTGAGATATTTTGTTGGGGAAGTGAATTCTCCTAGAGGGAGTCCAGTAGCAGCTACAAAGTTCTGAAAATTATTGTTCGGCCTATTTTTGAAGCCCTGGAAGGGAGGTGGAGCATTCGATGGACTGTGTGATAGTGAAGGTGTATACTCCTAGGGTGGGAAAAGCATATGGGGAATGAGAGTCTGTGGGAAGTGGGCATAAGTGGATCCTTGGAGGAAATCCTTCATGTAGACTGGTGCAAATTCTTGTTGTCCTTTCCTAGCCTAGGAATCCCTTGTCTGGTGGAGTTTAGTCTTAGCTCAAGGGTGACCCACTGCTGAGAGTGATGAGCAGTGTGGTCTAAGGTTGGGAGGTTCATGGAAGGTCTGTACGCAGTTGGTGCACTACAATTAAGAGATAAGTATCATTTATGTGCTTAATGGTTAAATGATGTATTTTAGTGCATGTCTGAGATTATTATAATAATATCATGTGTTTCATTGCATGTATGCTTTCATGTTATCTTTGTTTATTTTTGTTAAGTTTATATGTGATTTATTCTACAAAGAGCTATGTCTTCCATTGCCCAGCAAGTCTATGTCATGTGGTCTAAGGTTGGGAGGTTCGTGGAAGGTTTGCACGCAGTTGGTGCACTACAATTAAAAGATAAGTATCATTTATGTATTTAATGGTTAAATGGTGTATTTTAGTGCATGTCTGACATTCTTATAATAATATCATGTGTTTCGATGCATGTATTCTTTCATGTTATCTTTGTTTATTTTTGTTAAGTTTATATGTGATTTATTCCGCAAAGAGCTATGTCTACCATTTCCCAACAGATCTATGTCTAGGCATGGATAATTTTCAATTACCTATAATAGAGCTTGAGAGCGTGTGTGCCTGAGTTGGTGTTGTCCCTAGCGAGGGTGGTCGGGGAATGTTACAATATGGTATCAGAGTAGTTTGGTTTTGGAGTAGTGGTATTGTCCCCGATGAGGGTGTTCGAGCAATGTTACAATATGGTATCATAGTAGTTTGGCTTTTGATATAGTGGCATTGTCCCCGACGAGGGTGGTCGGGGAACGTTACAATATGGTATCAGATCAATTTGGATTTTGGAGTAGTAGCGTTGTCCCTGGTGAGGGTGGTCATGGAACGTTACAGAAGCTTACCTTTGTACTTACGAGCTCCTTTCTTTAACTTCCTTATGAATTTGTCCATGTCTTCGTCTTCATCACAATCATCATTGTAGCTATAGTCTGAATTTGTATTTTTCTTCTTCTTCATGGTATTTTTTGATGCCTTGAATGATGCTTCCTTCTTGGGTGGATTATCCTGCTTTGTCCTCATTCCATAGGCTATGAGTATCCCATGTAGCCCATCCATCCTCAATGTGGAAAGATGTGCTCTTTCTTCTAGGGATGATATTTTAGGATCAAATATCATTGGAAGAAACCTCGGTACCTTTTGGACTACTATTGATTCTTTAATTTCTTCTCCCAATCCTTTAATGCCATTAATTATTTCATCAACTTGTAGAAAGTAAGTTGTTATATCTTCATCTTCAGTTGTTCAAATTTACCTCTATAGGTTTGAATCCTGGCACCCTTTACTTTGGCATATCCTTTGTAAATGTTTTGAAGTTTGTCCCAAAGATCCTTTGCAGTGTCACAATGCATCACCTTCACAAACATTGAATCAAAAAGACTACCGAGCATAGTTTGTTTAGCCTTCAATTTTTTTTCAGTGGATTTCTTTCCATCTTTGTCTATTGGAGGGGTGGCATGTGTCCTATATATTTCTCCTACTGATCTCCAAACATCAAATCTTTGTGCATGTAGAAAGGATTTCATCCTTTTATTCCAGAAAGCATAATTCTGACCATCAAACATTGGTGCTCCAATCTTAGCATACTCCATGATATTCCTTCCAATGATTAGATTGTTTTATAAAGGACCTTCTCTGATAAAAATTGTTGGAATACTAATAGGGGGGGTGAATAAGTATTATATTCAATCTTTTTCCACTTTTAATCAGAACAAGTAATAATTAAATTTATCAGTAGTATACCATCAATATATCATGAGCAGTATAAATCAACAATGCATAAAAAATAACTACAAATACACAGTACACCAAAATTTATGTGGAAACCCAAATGGGAGAAAACCATGGAATGATTTCTTATATGTCAAAGATTACATTCATAGGAAGAACCAACTTCCAAATTCTATAGCACCAACTAGAAGGAAGCGCCAGCTCCCTAATTTATAGACACCAATCTGAACGAAGATCCAACTCCCATAATTCTCTAGCTACAACTAGAAGGAGGCTCCAACCCCCTAGTTTATAGGATCCAACCCAAAGGAAGCTCCAAATCCCTGAGTTATATGGAACCAACCAGAAGGATGATACAACCCCCTTTCCTTGCCCCATCATGTTTCCCTGAAATATAAGTGTAGACTCAAACTGTCAGTACCACTGATCAACCTATAACTTCCATTGTCATTGATATATCAATTTGTCACTGTCACATCAACTTGTAACTTCCACTGTCTTTATCACTGTAACTGATCAACCTGTGTGTATATACCAATATATGTACCATAAAACGTATCAACCATGTACCAAAACTTGTACCATAATATGTACCTTGACCATATACCATGTCACTCATGATATGTCTCAATCGTGCCATACACCATGTACCAAAGGTATAATCCAATGTATCCAAGATATGCCTCAAGCATATACAATACAGTAAACCATATACAAATGTCTCAATAATATACCTCAAGTATGCACCATAACATCCAATATCATATACCAAGTATATGCCTCACACGTGTTCCAATCATCACAAAGATGTGCCTCTAAGAATGAACCATAACAACCATACACAATGTACCATGGATATGTCTCAAGAATGTATCAATATCAGCAAGACATGAACCTCAACCATATGAAACCATGTACCAAAATGGCCTCTAATACATGCCTTAAGCATGTACCATACCATCCATGATACAAGCCTCAAAAAAACACATAAAATACATACCTTTACTCATGGAGAAGAATGGATACATACCATATCATACCCTGTAACAACCCTGCTGTATCATCATACATTGTTGCAACCTAAACTAAGCATATTTATTCAAATATGGCTTAGACTAACTAGATATATGTCATTTATCACGTGGGCCTCACGTGATAGACACTAAACAACCCACAGGGGTGCCTCGCGTGATACCAATAGCCTGACCTGCGGGTGTTAGCTAAAATAGGGTTTCGTAAAACCCTTCCTTCTCTACAACTCCAAGACTTTCACACTCCTTTCTTCCTTCGATCCACTTCCTCATATACGCTACGAAAAGGTTTTACCAAAAGATCACTTGAAATATATATAAGCATTGAACTTGTGTGTATAAATGAGAAGCTTCATGAGGTGTATTTATACTTTTCGAAGTGGCTTATTTCCTTCACTTTAGGGTCGACCTACACTTTCTTTTTATAACCGTTTTACCCTTTAATCAATTACTTGTAACTTCTTGGTGCAACCATTTAGGGGCTTCCTAACCATTATTCAAGGCTTCCAACTTCATGACCTCATAACTCCTCAACCATGAGGAACTATGTGACGTACCACCTATCGTTGAAAATAGCATGACAAGGACTATCCATCTATGAGATTTTTGTATGTACTTGTAATGTTATTCAATCTCATTTTCCTCAATCGACATTGGGCCTCAGGACCACACTTTTGGGTTTCGTATAGACTTATTAAAATAATATTCCCATGAGGGTCATTCTTAAAGCTATGCCATAAGAGGACCACTTTGGAGACTTCTTCAATTATACCCATTACTTATAGAGGATTCTATACTTCCTCTAAAGTTGACATAAATGACAATCAATTTTCCAACAAATAAAACTTATGCACAAAACCTAATTGAAAAGATAATTCATAAAATAATTCATGCTCAAAATGTGAACCATGGTCTAAGAATAGTTGTTTGGGGACATTGAAATGAGTGATGAATTTATTGAAAAAGAAGTGGGTGATAATGGCTGCAGTGTTTTTGAAGGTTGGCATGGCTTCATACCACTTCAAAAAATAATTGATAGCCACAACAATGTACTTATGACCACTGGAATATGTTGACCCACTCTATAAAGTTAATCCTTCACTTACATAAGGGACTAGTAGTGACTACGAGGTGAAGGGGAGTTTGTGGAGCTCTTACCTTAGGGCATAAATTTGATAGTTAGCATATTGATTGATTATTTGAATGAAATCGGTGAAACGATAAATCCAAAAATTATCAGCATGGATTATATGATTAGAAGTATCCATCCTAAAATGTGGCCACCAAGAGTTCTTCTATGACACTCATTCAAAACCTATTTGATGTTTTCATGAGTGAGTAAGCATCGTAAGATGGTATCAACTCTTCATTGATAAATGAAATCACCAATGAGGAATTATCAAGGATCCTAAGCATGTATATGTTTTCAATTCTCTTGCAACAAATGGGAATCAAATTTTTCGATAATAACATTAAAAAAAAATGTCAACACACAAAGGATCATTCGATGAAATGACAAAAATATGCTCATCGAGGAGATTCTCATTGAGAGGAGGATATGATGCACCCTGTTGGAATACTGATAGGTGGGGGTGAATCAGTATGAGCACAATTAGTACTTTTAATCACAATATGAAACCTCCAATTAATATTATGAGCACTCAAAATATCATCAACACCATAAACATCACATAAACACAGTAGACCAAAATTTTACGTGCAAGCCCAACGTGGGGAAAAACCACAAAATGATTTTCTTATTGATAAAAGAGTACATTCATTGGAAGCACCAACTTCTTGTTTCTCCAGCTACAACTGGAAGGAGGCTTCAACCCCTATTTACAGGCTACAACCTGAAGGAAGCTCCAACTCCCTAATTTTCCTGCTCCAAACAGAAGAAGGCTACAACCCCCTTTCCTTACCCCATCCAACTACCCTGAAATATAAATGTATACCAATATGTCACTACCACATCAACTTGTCACTATCCCTGTCATTGGACTGATATACTATCATTGTCACTATCAACTTGTCACCACAACCTGTCACAACAACCTCTGATCTTGTAGCTGACCTGGTGTATGTGATCACATACCTGCATACCTTACTCAACTTCAGCAACAAGAGAATAGCATATTCATCAACATTTACCTCAGTCTCATGGGACTATTTTTGGATTAGTCACAAACCCTAAATTTCAACAAGAATAACTATGTACCTATAATGAATAAAGATCTAAAACTTGTACCCACTTGTATTCAGTATGTATTCTGAAATTTCTCCAATTTTCACTCCTTGTGTCATTCCTTAAAAGGAGTTATAGAGAAAATGGTAGATCTTTGTTATCACTGAAATTTCGTCCGCACAGGGCGACAAGAACTCTGCATCGTCAACACAGAAAGACAGTCATTCATGGCACAAGGTTAATTCCACAGCACAGCAAAAGGGTCAAAACTATACAAAATGGCCAAAAAATTACGAGGCGCTTTGCACCCACTGGGCGCGCGCGCGCACGCGCGTAACATCTTCGTACCGGGAGCGCATATGCAAGGCTGTGGGGTGAAAAACCCGCGCGCCTGCCAAACGACGCATTTATGAAACTGGTCGGCCTCCCAACCACTAATGGATCGGCTCCCAAGTCGATTTGACACCAAATCCGAGCTCAATCTGCGTGGGGAGGCTGGTCAAAGACC
>ML778521.1:890840-912025 GCA_009831015.1 Picea engelmannii
AAGGGACCCAAGTCCTCTTTCTCCATTGTGTATCTTTGGATTTCATCAATCAGACCAGCTTATATATTGGTGATATTGGTCCATTTTCATTTGTTTTTATTTTTGTTCCTATGCTCATAGTTTCATTTAGTTTTTTAATTCTTTTTAATATCTTTGTTGTTTTCTTTCTAACCTTTTACCATACAGCTGTCATGACTAGCAGAGCCCAACTAGGCATGTAAGCACTCACTTTTTGCTCATCAAACGACGAAAAGAGTGCAAACAATCTTGTTGAATTCTATCCTATTCTAGAGAGATAACTTGTATGGCATGCCACATGCTCAATATTTGATATCTTATTCTGAAAATATCACACAAAAAATTATGACCTGTAATATTTCCATTGTAATTGGTCTCACATCATTTTGATTCTCTATGAAGAAGTTATTACTATTTTACCCAGAACACCTGTTTAAAACTAGTTTCAAGACTAATCCAAATCCCTATCTTCCACAGAGTGTATCTCCAAAAGTAAAACGACCCAGAAGGTTAAAGTTCTACAACATGTAGCTTGATATGTCGTCTCAACAACCTCCAATTTTTCTCTATTTTAATCAATCTTGAAACAAAGTGATAGCAAAAATGGTAAGATGACTTGTAAATAACAAACCTTAGAACACATCATCAAAAACTTCATCCTCCCTTGGAATTTAGGTCTTCTTTACTTCACCTGGACTTCTCTTCCTCCAACTGATATTCTTAGAACTGAATACACATAAATGATTTACAATGGACTCTTCTCGGTATTATAAAGAGAAATTTCTTAATGACATGCAACTTCCATGCAACTCATGATGGCATGTAACTCACATGCAATAATTAATTATCCCTCCAATAATTAATTATCCCTACAATAATTATTTATCTTATGTTTACTACCACTTTACTTTGACATGCAATAATTAATTATCCCTCCAATAATTAATTATCCCTGCAATAATTAATTATCTTTTGTTTACTGGCACTTTACTTTGACATGCAACTTTGCTCAAGGGTTGACATCAATGACAACCAATCTCAATAATTAATTATCCCTGCAATAATTAATCAATCTTTTTCGATAATTCATTAATCTTTCAACAATCATTCTCAACAATTAATCTTTCAATAATTAATCCCTTGTTCAACCACTTTGACCAGTCAAGATTCCTGATGACCTTCTAAAGGATTCTAGAATATTCTTAAGGGTTGTTGGCCCTTGAACAAGTTTTGGGAGATACTTGGTCATGCTTGACCATTTTTGGGACTTCGACAACCTATCGAAGATTGAGTGCCAGACGAAGCGGATATTGCGGAATCTCGGCCCACTTTTGGGGTCCCTTTTGGGTTTTGGGGAATATGTAATGGGAAATGGATGTTGGGTCGTGGGTTTACCCACGCTTAGGCTCACTTTTGTAATGTATAAATAGATATCTAGGCATCTATCGGAATATATAGGGATGTATGTGATGTAAGCTAAGTGCTAATATAATTTGTAAGTGCTCTGTGCGTGATTGTAAGAGGCTTGCAGAGCTAAGTGCGAGTCGTTGTAAGGAGTTGTGGATGGATTTCTACTGTAACGTAAGGAAGAAGGATCTAGCGAGCTGCACAGATCTTTTGTCCTATGTGAAGAAGGTTTTTGGTGGCTCTATGATGTAACTGATTGAAGACACTAATAAAGAAGAAGAGTTGGTGCACGTAGCCCCAGGGTGGGGGTGAACCACGTAAATCTATGTATTATGCTTTGTGCTTCCACTTGATGTTTTTATCCTTTATTTTTCTAAGTGCTTTGATATACTTAGATAGATCTACTTATGCTTTGTGCTTATAGAGGTGTGTGAATGTTAGATCTAACATGTATGAAGATGCTTAGTGCTGATCTACCGGATCTGATCTATTTTATTGTTGCTAAGTGCTGAAATACCTTATATCTAAGTGAATGTTGTGATGCTTTATGCTATCTAAGAAGTATAATAAGGGTTGAATATTGATGAATGATCTATGCTAAGTACTGTGTAAGCGATATAATCACAGATCTGTGTCCCAGCTAAGGTTGCAAACACTTGAGTCCTGCAAACACCCCTGCCTCTACCTCGGGTGAGATTTCATCTGCTTCACAGGTGTTGCCGAAAGGGCTTGTAGTTAGGGCTTTGTTGGTGTGTTCTTGAGTGTTGAACCTTGGGTCTGCCCCTATGCCAACAAATGGTTCCATTGCCGGGACCTGAAACTTTGATTGATGGGAACTAAGAAAGAATAGGCTTCTGCAAAAGAAATATTTGTGCATAGATCTGTGCCCTAGCATGCAGTACCCTACTCGGTTTATAAGCTCTGTGCTAAGAAAAGAAGTCGGATCTGAAGAAAGAAGGTCGGATATGTAGAGAATAAGCAGGATCTGAAAGATTTGTGCTCCAAGGAAGGTAAAAGAGAGAAGTTTTGATTGAAAGAGATAAGATATGTAAACTTTGTGCTCTGTTAAAGGTAAGAATAGTTAAAGAAGTCTTAGATATGGAAGATTTGTGCTCTATAAAAGTAAGATAGGTGGAAATTTTTGTTTCTAGAGTATGGATCTAGGTATATATGATAGGTTTTGTCCTAGTTTGAAAGCTAGGGTGTTAATAGATGAAAGAAGGTTTGATATGAATAGATATGATAAGAATAATGGAAGATATGTTATACCTATGGATAGAAAGAATGTTAGGACTAACAAATGGATGCAGGATCCTAGAAAGAATGTGTTGCAGGTTAACTCCTATGATCCTAGTGCCCGGTATAAAGGGATCTAGGGACCATTTAAAATAAAGAGAGGATTGACCCTCTGTTACAGTTGCAGAAGACTAAGACATCTTGCTAAGGAATGCCTTGAAAGAATACCTAGTTGTCTTTGTTGTAAGGCTATGGACCATGAAGTGTTGGATTTCCCTAGAATGATCACTAAGCTTGAAGGAATGAATCTAAAAAAAACAAAGCCTAAGGCAGATCCAGAAAAGGCAGAACCCCAGCAAGAATCAGAGAAAGCATTGATACAAATGAAGGAGACCCTGAATGACCACCAACATGTCAGATTATCATAGGTTTTCAAAGAAAAAGAATGCATTGAAGCAAGAATACGGGACTTTGACATTGAATGTGTTCTTGATGAAGATACACAAGTGAATATTATGCCAAAAAGAACTTGGGAAGCTATATGGAGGCCTTTTATGATCCCTTCACATTACCCATGATTTTGGTCATCATGATGATGTATTGATGATGGTGTACTCAGGATCTTCATAAGAACTTTCTCATGAGAAAAATTTATTTTCATCTGTTACAGAAAAGTCATTTTTGAAGACTGTTCACAGGATGCTAGTATATTTTCCTGTGAGAATGCATGATTCTCGCAGGCTGCCTTAAGCCAGGGTGCAAGAAGTTCGCACTGTGTTGAACTGCTAGGGTGCGAACTCTTTATAAAGCAAGGAAAAAGATGAATTCTCGATGCTTCTAGAACGGAATCTTCTAGAAGGATGAGATGGCATTCGAATGGTTATCCTAGTACTGGATTCCCTGATATTTTGGGATCATTCTTATCCAAGTAACCAATTCATTCTCTCCTATATATTGAGTGAATTCTCATGGAAAAGGTTAAGCAAGATTCATTGGAGAATTAATGAAAGAATTGTGTGAAGGATTGATGCTACAGTAGCTAGGAGACTCCAACAAGTTCATCCAAAGGAGTTGATCTTCTTCATGCAAGTGAGCAAGTGTGTGTGTCGGATCCAAGGGCCATCGAAAGGAATTTTTCGAMATCAAGGCTCAGGTTGTAATCTTTACTTTCTATTAATATGATACAGTAATATGTCCCTTTCCCATAAAGCTATTTCCACTTTATTGTATAACTCCTTGATCATATACATAGATTGACCGTTGAATAGATTGTGCTTTCTTCACTTTGGTTGGTTTGTGTTGTCTTGGTCTTGGCTGCACGAGAGAACTGGAGTGAAGCGGGAGCAACAAAGACCATAGGAAGCGATAATAAGGTATGTTCTTTGTTCTTGCCTCCTATTTAATTCGATGGTTAGAATCTAGGGAAAGAGTCATGTTCTGTCTTGCTTTGTTCTAGATCCAGGTGGATCTAGGGAGATCGGTTTGTGTCCACACTTATGGATTTATCCAATAACACTTCATTAGGAGGAATAGGACTATTCAGAGGGAAACTGGTAAGTTTATGTGGGAGGCTTGCTCAGATATCTACGACTGTCAATGGAACTTCGACAAAGGAAGATTTTGAGATTATCAAATGTATTGAAAACAGTGCCCCGTTTACCATGTTACTAGGGAAACCTTGGATTGAAAGAGATCAAGCCAGATGAAAAGAAGAAGAAGAAGCCTCGGAACAGAAAAAACAAGAGTTAAAAGATTTCATGACCAGAAAGATCACTCAATTGATTAAAGAACAGGAAAACGGATCAAAGTTATTTGACCCTAGAGACTCTGATATTGAAGCTACAAGACCACTATAATACCCTCAGAAGACTAATGTACTTACTCTAGAGGCAGAAGAGATGTTGACCCTGAAAGATTCTCAACAACGCGTAGTAACTATATCTAAAGAAGATAAGAATCAGAATGAAAAGAAGAATACCGAGACGAAGCTTACTGGAAATAAGGCTAGGAAGCTAAGTAGGAAGAGGGCTAAGATTGAAAAATTATAGAAGGTTCCAGAGGGAGCCTTGCAGAAGGAAAATTTGCAGAACTTGATCTTCGTCGAGATATCATAACAATGACATAGGTCACTTCATCGTGGCGAAGCAATATAGCTGTTGGGGATGATATATTTGTTCGACCGATGCTCTGAACGGATAGAAAAACATTTATGGCTCGCCACCTAATCAATGGACTATGCCATAACGGACAGAACAAGAGTTAATGAAGCCTCATACCCATTGCAAGCAATCCGTTGTTGAGTTTCCTATTTATCCCATCGCGCCATGCACAAAAAACACTTTTGCCAAATCGAGAATTTGAGCTCGCAACCTTGGTTAAGATTGTCCAGTGATCATTACATCCTTACTTTCGATCTTATTGTCATGTCTACATTACTTCGTGAACCCGATATTATTAACCCCAAGCGCGTATGTCTGAGGAGCTTAGCGCACTTGAAGAATCCACGAAGGAAGTACTCGTGGATCTCAGGACCGAGAAAGTCATGTCAGAAAGAAGGATGTTTGTAGGTGTGCAAGCATCATCGATAGGAGGAGTCCAAGCTTCTCCATCAATTACTTGTGGAGCAGGAACTTCCAGAATCACGACGGAGATGAGAAAAAGCATAGAGATGATCTCACAAATTATAAGTTGATTCCAAGCATCTTACCTGCGTATATACCTCCTCTGAGCGACGCAGTGAACAGAGATAGAATGCCTAGATATTTTGACTATGCCTTGGTCACTACGCACCTCCAGAAAGGGATACGCGTAGTTCGCACAAACCAAGATAAGATAGAAGCGCTGAAGTTTAGTGACTTCAACCTTGGAGACCGTAAAGCTTACAGTATGCTTGCCCCACATAAGTATCTGATCAAGATGAAAGGCAAGAATTCAAATATTATCCCCCAGCCTTGGACCAATAACCTCGCACAGTCTACCCTTCTTAATGTTATGAAGATCCTGCACTTCGGATGACATCAAGAAGTGAACGCATGTGTTAAGTTGTTTTTATCATGTTACCATGGAGGATATTTATGGTTTAACCGATGTATCACAATGGACCCAACCTTGATCCATCGGATCACCGGGCTGAGCATGCAAGGCCCTGACCCACATGATTTTTACCCTAGAAAGACCACAGACCAAGCCTTAGCACAGAAGATAAAAGAGACTTATGGTGATGTCAAGAAGGGAACGCGCGGCTACAAAGTGGCCTCTATTCAGAATGACGCAGTACACCTCGACTGTCAGCTGATCACAAGAAATTTAGTTCGTAAGAACCGACCAACCCAAGTCATTGGATTCGTAGTAGACCTCGCAGGAAAGTGCGCGGAGGGCCTACAGATGAATTGGGTGCAGTACTTGGTAAACCAATTGGATCTCGAATGCGGAGAATCCCAGGACCAAGGATATGAGTTCCATTTCAGTTGGCTCCTGATCCTGGTTGCTTTCATTGTATGGGAGATGCCAGAAGGTGTGACCTTCCTGGACATCGATCCATTTGAACCGTTGGTTGTGAAGTTTAGTACCTTGTGGTACTCGAATGATATGAATAAAAAATGGCAGTCAAATGTCGTGTTTCATTCATATTATAATCAAATGAAATTAGTTATCCAATCTACACCGCGCATCACTCTGAACACCCTCTATAGGTTTCGGCCCCTGATGAAGTTCAGTGCAGACAGACACTTTCTCTATATCACAGCGCACACTGACGAGCACAAGCAGCAGTTATAGTTCTATTATATATTAACAGAAGAATATATGGAGGAGATCACAAAGGAATGGTCGGCGAACCTCCTTGTTCCAGCTGACCCTGCGGACATATTTGATGTAGACAGTCCAGAAACTACGTAGGATCTACTTGGACCTAGCATGTGACAGAAGATCAGTGAAGTGAAAGACTTAAGTAGTGCCTTGGTGAAGACTGCTTCCATCACGTCAGAGCAAGAGAGTGATGGTGAAGAATTAGAAGAAGTCGAACAAAAGCGTAGAGACAAAGTGGATATTTTGAAGAAGAGGAAGGGTTCACCTCAGAAACCTTCTTCCTGGAAGAATTCCAAAGCTTCTGTAACTAAGCTACATACCAAACTGACCCAGATGACTTCAATTTCATCATTGCGGCCCTGAACGATGTTGTGCTAGAGATAATAGAGACATAGGAGGCGAAGAAGAAGTAGATGCATAATCGTATTGAGATAGAGCTCCAAGGGGTGCAGCAAGCACTACAGTCTAGACATGAAGCCTCCACTACGCCTATGATAATAGGAACACCAGAACTAGGGGATGAGCCAGCTCAACTCCACCGGATTGTTGATACAGTCGAAACTCGCCTTCGACGGGCTCAAGAAGAAACAACGCAAGCCACTCAAGATTTAGCACAAGTACAAGGAGTTCTTATGGAGCAGCGCAGCACATCAGAATGAGAAAAGATTTCTCTCCAAGAAAAATGGCATGCAGAGACAGCAGAGCTACAGAAAATCAAGGAACAGTTGCTCACAGAGAAACTCAAGATAAAGGAACTGGTCAATGGAGCACTTCTCTCTATTACCATCGTCTAAGTACAGACAAAAGAATAGGTTCCACAGCAGGTGGCACAACTGGAAGGAATAATTCAGAAGATCTAGCAGTGCATTGCAGATCTCGAGCTTCATGCAGTACCTGAGACCCCATAGGAGATTAGAGACAAAAGAGAAATAACTGCCCGCAGTGCAGTTGACAAACTGAACGCTCTTTCCTTGGAGTGCAAGAAGCTAAGTAGCTGCAGCGCCCAGACATATGAGAACCTCACCGAAAACCCAGAGTTATATAAACTGGAGTTGCAGCTATAGGAGGAAAATTATGAAGATGAAACACTACGGATACAACTGAAGGCCCTGTCACCCATAGAAAGAATGAAGAGATCTCATGAACAACGCATGGCCCAGCAGCAGATCCATATGATCTAGAGCAAAGTGATGGAAGTGACTCAATGAATTCAATCGGTGCAAGATAAGGCATGTCAATTGTTCATAGAGGTCAAAAGCTGAGGAGTAGAGCTAGAACAGGTTGTGAGTGCAGAAGACAATGCCTAGAGGGACCCTTCAATGACACACTCATCCAGGAGTTTTTCAAGCAAGAGGTCGTAGCACAATAGCAGGTCGAAACAGCTCGAGCCAAGCTCGAGGAATTTGAGGCAGAATTGATCAGACCAAAGTGACTCAGGACGAGTCACAGGTGAGTGTTGGGGGCATGTTAGCCCTTGACCATGTTTTGGGAGATAATTGGTCATGCTTGACCATTTTGGGGACTTCGACAGCCTGTCGAAGATGGAGCACCTGACGAAGCGGAGATTGCGGAATCTCGGCCCACTTTTGGGGTCCCTTTTGGGTTTTTGGAAATATGTAATGGGAAAGGGATATCGTCCCATGGGTTTACCCATGCTTAGGCCCACTTTTTTAATGTATAAATATATATCTAGGCATCTATCGGAAGATATAGGGATGTATGTGATGTAAGGTAAGTGCTAATAGATTTTGTAAGTGCTATGTGCATGACTGTAAGAGGCTTGCAGAGCTAAGTGAAATTCTTTGTAAGGAGTTGTGGAAGGATTTGTGTTGTAACATAAGGAAGAAGGATCTAGCAAGATGCATAGATCTTTTGTCCTATGCGAAGAAGGTTTTTGGTGGCTCTGTGCTGTAACCGATTGAATACACTAATAAAGAAGAAGAGTTGGTGGATGTAGCACTAGGGTGGGGGTGAACCACGTAAATCTGTGTATTATGCTTTGTGCTTCGACTTGATTTGTTTATCCTTTTTTTTGCTAAGTGCTTTGATATATTTAGATATATCTACTTATGCTTTGTTCTTGTAGAGGTGTGTGAATGTTAGATCTGACTTGTATGAATATGCTTAGTGCTGATCTACTGGATCTGATCTGTTTTACTGTTGCTAAGTGTTGAAATACCTTAGATCTAAGTGAATGTTGCAATGCTTTGTGTTATCTGCGAAGTATATTAAGGGTTGAATATTGACGAATGATCTATGCTAAGTACTCTATAAGCAATATAATCACATATCTGTGTCCCAGCTAAGGTTGCAGACACTTGAGTCCTGCAACCACCCCTGCCTCTACCTCGGGTGAGACTTAATCTGCTTCGCAAGTGTTGCTGAAAGGGTTGGTAGTTATGGATTTGTTGGTGCGCTCTTGAGCATTGAACCCTAGGTCTGCCCCTGTGCCAATAAGGGTCCTCCAACTTCATAGAGCCATATCTCCTCAACCGTGAGGAACTACGTGATGTACCATATATCATCGGAAATGGAATGATGCATACTATCCATATATGATAGTATTACCTACAAGTATATTGACCTTCATGTCTTTATTCCTCAATCAAGTGCATGTTACATGACCATGACCAACCTTTCACTGGATCCTCTCACATGGATCATATACCAAGGGCACCTCTCAACCAGTTGTCCACCATCACCAACACATGCCTCTACCAATCATATATCGAAGTCACCAACATACCATCACAAGATATGTGTTTGTACCATGCACATCAACACCTGCACCATACCATGTGCCAACCATGCACATCAACAACACCTATACCATACCATGTTCCAACCATGTACATCAACCTGTACCATGATATGTACCATAACAAGTGTATACCTTAACAATGTGTCAATATCAATGGTATACCTTGAACACGACAACCAATTGTCCAGCAAGATCATCCACATCTTTAGGGCTTCCAGAATTCTACAAGGGTTAACATCAATCTCTAAGATCACTTTCCAAGGGTTGACATCAATGACAACCAACTATCCAAACCAATTTTCCAACACACAGTTTTGGTTCATTTTACTCTACAAATTGGCCTTGTTTTTGTCCATTTTAAGATATCCTTTCCTATTCCTTTCCTATATTCTTATGTTTTTAAGTTAAAATGTCAATACAAGCTCTAAGGTATTTTTTTGATTCATTCTTTGTTTTCTCTTACTCTTTAGTGAACTAAATAAGTAAAGGAGTGGTTTTAATAATGATGGTTTATGCAGTTTAAATCCCATATAAGGCATCTTCATGTTCCTATAGTACCACTAGAATTATGTAGCAGTTTGTTTCTAGAAACATTTTTTCCATGGAATTTCCTGCTAGATGATGATGAAGTAAAATGGACTTATTTTGTCAAAGAATCTTCTGATTCTATAGCAACTCATATTACAGTTATATAGCCTATTTACTCAGATGTGTTTATGCAGTAAAGTTGTCCTTCTACAAGGATGTGGCCAGCCTTGGGATAAACTAAGACATCTAGAAGGTTCCAAAAGGTTCCACGAATCTCATCCACCTATTAGCTTGGCCTATAGATCTTCTAGCTCAAAGTAAAAGTAAATTCAAAACAGTTAATGAAAATTTGCACCAAAATAGAGAGACTGTTTTGCGGGCTCAATTGTGAACAAATGAATATGAATATTGAAAATCGGCCACATGGGTTTTGTGCAGGACGAGGCCATTTTTATTCCTCGTGAATGGTTTACAAAATTTGTGAAGGATATAGGGGAATACGGTTAATTCTTTAAGAAAATATTTCCTAGAATTATAGTTGCAGACGGGTTTGCGAACCGTGAGACTTGGATCTAAATGATCTTGATTTCATTGTATAAATAGATATAATCATACCTTCATATGAATATATAGATTAGAATAGAAATATTTGTATGTTGGGCAAGTGGATTCAGTATCATTGTAATCATTTTTCCTTTGATGTTGAAATAAAGAACCTTTTGTTGCAGATCAAGAGCTATTTGTTGTAGTCTTTCTTGGTAGTATATGCCAAGAGAGTTAGGACCCCCTCTCTCTGGTATACACTTCCTAAATATCTTCATTTTGTTGTGTGATTCTATTTCATTAGTTGTCATTTAAGTTATTGTTCATTCCTTTATGTTCTTTCATTTCTACAAGTATGGGTTTCCCTACAGAGTTAAACATTGAAGGTTGAGTTTCTTTATTGATCACAAAACCAATCGAAGCTCTTTCTTGTCAAACAAAGTAATGTGGTTAATGGTTGAAATATAATTCCAGTGGCCAAATTGAACTTTGTAGAATTTCATTTATGCAAGTGTGATCGACCGAGTTTGGTGTGCATCATAGATATGAATGTTTGTTAACCCTAAGAATCCAAGAGATAGCTGAGAATTCATAGGACTAGACCTACAACATAATATCATATGATTTTAATTTATGTTCTTGACATTTTTTTATTGAGCTTGCTTAGCTTAGAGTTAGTTTCCTACTCCTGCATATATTTTCTTGCAATCTCACAAGCTTACAACCTCCCCGGTTGATAATTAAAGTAAATCAAATTAAGAAATTGAATTGTCCGACACTTTTGGCACCATTGTCGGGGAGATGCTAAAGGGAAAAGGAATTGGTAATTTGGTTTCCACTCCTTTCATTTAAGTTTTATGCATGGAAAGGGGAAAGATACTCATGTCAATAAATAACTTGGTGAAAATAGATTCTTAGTAGCATGAGGTGTCCAAGTACATGCTTTATTTTAAATTTTCTTTGTGTAGAAGTTTTATATCCCTTAAATTCCCTACCTATGCATACATGGAATTAGTCTTTCTACTTGCACAATTTTCCAATTTATTGTTGAGACTCTCTTAAAAAACCATTTTTTGGAGAATGTACACGCCCTGCTGCACTACTTCCCATGTACATATGCTAGTTGCATGCTAGACATCTTGCATACATACACTAGTTGCATACTAAACATCATGCGTTTACCTCCAAAAGTTAAAAAAAAAATAAAAAGTTGCAAGGAATTCGACAGAGTTAACGGGATATTGGAGGTTTTCTAACCAATTCACCTATTATATCCCATCCCCAAACCAAATAACTATCCTTTTGTCATATAAAAGGAGGTCTTGGGGTCCCATATCAACATCAAGAATTAAAACGGTGAAACTCTTCCCAAATTCCTTTCCCTCCTTGCCCAAGTATTTGCAACCTTTTATGAGTTCTTGCCTCAGCATTCCCTCTCTATCCCTTTCTCCTATACAATCCCTTCCCTTTCCCTAAAGTGATCGCCTGATTATGAGAGAAGGAAATGGGATGGTGCACTTGGAGCAACATTAAGTGGAGCCTAGACTAGGTTCACGGAGCGTCGGCCTACAAAGGTTGTAACTTTCGATCTTTGGATTTGAATAAAATAATATTTTTCCTGTCCCAAATGATATCTTTATGTTTTTCATTTGATTTATGCATAATGGTTTATATATAACCCTAAGCTTGATGAGTATATATAGAATATTTGTAGCATTGTTTTCCTAAGTGTTCTTGTAGACTAGCTTTGGGAGGAGACCAGCATCCTGGGAAGCTACAAAGATGGAGGAGGTCAACATCGAACGTTTGGACCAAAGGTACTACTTCTGACCGACTTTCCTATCTCTTTATGTTCATCCGTTTAGAGTGTTTGGGGTAGTCTAGGATTTATATTGTTTTTTAAGTGAGATCATAGCTCTATGTGTACTTTGACCCTGTTATAGTAATAGGGGGATTTTCCCTGCTAGCAGAATTGGCAACTCCACTGGGGAGTCTCTCTAGGGTTTTAGAGGGAGGTTTTTGGTTTTAATTGGATTATTTATTGCCTTTGAGTTTTTATCAAGTTCACTAAGTCTTTGAAGGGTCTTAGGTCACCTCCAAGGTGCCTACTAGATTTCCCTTTCGATTCAGTCTGCCTAGTCTTTTTATTTTTTAAAAACCCTCATAGGTGTGTGCGCTCGTCTTTGGCTCAACTCGCACACATACATAGTATGCACAGTAGAAATCTCACATACATACGTAGGTTGTTGGTGCAACAACCTGTGTCTCTGTATCTTGAGAAGTGTTTTTAAAATAGAGAATTTTTTCTCTTTCCTAACAGAAGCTTTAGGTTTCTCAGGCTTTCTTGGACTTTACAGAGTCTTTGTTTTTGGCCTTAGCTTGCGTTAAATATTCATTGTCGACTTGTTTCTTGATTTTATTTTGTTTTCCCTAGAGTTTTAGAGTGAACTTTCAAGTTTTAGATCCTCCTTTGTTTTATTTTTGAATCCCTGCGTTTACGCAATTGGCCTAGGGTCTCTGTCAATCTTGGTTTTTGTTTTCTATTTTTTTTGTTTCTTGATTTGATAAAAAAAAACAAAAAAAAATTTACTTTGGTTTTTCTTGTTAAAGCAGTTCAAAAAATCAAAAACGTTTTTTTCTTGCATTTAGTTTGGTAGCATAGCCTAGGTTGTTTATTTGCAAAAGAAAAGAGTTTCAATTTCAAAGTTCTTTCTTTCTTTCCTGGAAATATAAGCAATTTTTCTTAGTCAAACGAAATCACTTTTTAGGAAACTTTCAATTATAAGATCTTGAAACATTAATTTGAAAAGTTGATATTTACAAAGGGTTTTGCAAGATTTTGTTATAAATTTGAAGTATCTTATTTGCTTTTAAATGCTCTAAAGTTTTCTTCATTTTTCATCTCTTCCAAACACCATTACTTGCACGACCACATAATTTGGGTAAATAAATCCTATAAAATTAATACTTAACTTAAAATAAATTAGACTTTTTGTTTGTAGGGTTCACCGACTAGTTTAGGCTTTTAGGGCCTTGAAATAGGTGTGAAGAGGAAACTCTTCAAGGCCATTTAAAAAAAAAATTGGAGTATGAGATAGGGAGTGTCTAAATTCCATCGTCATAAGAGTTAGTCGGGACCGCCCTCTAAGACAGGGGATAAAAACGAGGTCGCGTAAGGAAAGGTAGAGGATATAATCCCTCCAAAGTCAGACCAAGCATAGGGGGGATTGTATATTGAGGGTATTTCTTGGGAACAATACTGATAACATTTTCCTATGAATCCTCATGGACCTTGAATCCATTTGAGATCCTCAGTTTTCCTCCAGACCATTTGCTTTTGGCACCCTTGAAGGGCTTCAAACTTGTTATCCTGCTCATTACGATCGGACTGACTGTCAACTGTACCTGCCTAGTGACTGACTGCAAGATGGAAACTTAGTTGCCTATTTTTTACAGACTTACACATGTGATTGTGGGGGTATACCACAGTACCTAGGGTGGACGTTGAATCATTCTTCGCAGAGTATACCCAGAGGGTGCTTCCATGTTCAAGTTACACTTGCACCGGTTAGTTTCTCTAGTGTCGATTGGCGTAACTATCCTTCACACTAGTTAGTGATTTGCTTGATTTATCTTTAGGTACTTTTAGTGTGTGCTCTATGTTCCATGCTATTCAAACCCTATTGTGTTAGTTGACCATTTCACAAAGTGGAATATCAACTGCTTCGTTGGTCGCGAAGGCTTGAGGGCCTATCGTCAGTTACTTTGGAGCCACCTTCGCCATCGTTGAGATGAAGACTAGATCAAGAAGAATTGTTTGAAGCAACTGGGCCACAGGAAACTCTACCCAAGCTAGCTATGAAAGGGGACTTTCCGAAACTAGAGGAATCTATCATTTCTGATCTTGAGACCGAAGGTTTCAAGCTATTAAATCCTCTGATAACTGACTTGTCAGCACCACTTCTAATTCGGATTGTCCTCCCGAGGTGACATCTTCTGAACGCCATTTTATTCACTAGGCGATGATGGAAGAAAATGTTTCTACTTAGTTAGGGAGTCCCCATACTCACGTTACGGCTACAACTGGAGGGGATGTTGTACCTCCTCCCCCACCTCTTCCTGTTAGGACCACAGTTGTCCCAACACCCACAACTTCGAGTAGTGGTTTGATTCCTTTGGAGGCTTCAACCATTGTTCCATTCACTAAAAACACAACAAGCGCTCCCTTCTCATATGGGATTTCCGGCTTCGACTCTAATTTAGTTCTTCCTTACTCTACTTTACATACCATGAGTATGGGGGCAGGGAGCTCTAATGCTCCTTTTCCAGGATCAGCCACGGACACTACTGCCCCATTCAATGATATTCCCGACGGTGGGGGTCATATACCTCCACCATCCCCTCCGTCTGGTGGCGCATTTCAGCAACTGATTGGGCCTAATGCTAACTATAACTTGTTTAGTGGAGGCAATTTGGGACCTTCATCCTACACGACATCGATGGGATATATTTTGTTCTCTTTGTTTGGCGCATTTGGCAACAACATTTTTTCTTCGTCTTCTTTCTCGACTAGGGGCAAGCTTAGCTTTGGTCAACAGAACCATGTGCAAGATACCATTCCTTCACAGGGAGCGACGACCGAAGTATACTCCACACAAGGTATTTGGAATCCTTGGCAAGGCTTGTTTCCCTCGCAAGGGATGTCAATTGGGGGAAACCCCTTCCATACTCAATGGAACCCCGGAAAAGGTTCAGTACCTATGCCAAGAGGATTGGCTAGGGGCATCCCCAACCAAGGTCCTTGGAACACGGCACAGGGAGAAATCCTTGTGCAATATCTATTGTCTAATTCTGAGATTCATCTGATGATCCAACAACAAACGCAATTTCCTTTTGTTGGTCAATGCCAAGGTTTCTAACAAAACCCTGGCCAGTAGTCCGAATTTTCCTGGCAACCTGATGCGAGTCAAAATCTAGGTCCCTCTTTTCATGTAAATACTCCACAACCAAAAATACCCTTTTTGGAAACCTTGTGTTGGGTGGAGGCCCATTTTAGGGAAAAGACTAATTTTGGAGAATAAAGTGCAAATAAAGAAAATACAACTGGTAGGAAAAGAAGCACGTGCAAGGTAAAGCGCATGTAGAGGAGGAAAGCATGTGAGGCGTGCATGCAAGAAGACCTAACCAAATTATGGTTGGGTTTTGGGTAAGAGGATGTAATGGATGATAAGCCAAAAATAAGTATAAATAGGTACCTAGGAGGTCTAGGTCGAGGATCAAAGAGTCATTTGTTACTCAGAGAGGTTGAAAGAGTTTGATGTGATTGTAATGGTAGAACACAAGAGTGTATGTAAAACCTAAACTCTTTTTGTAAGTTGTTGAGTTGGGGAGAGGAAAGAAGGTAGATCTTGAGGGTTAGATCAAAGGCTGAGGAGCCTCATCTCATCTAGTCTGCCTCATTGTAGATCTTGACCCAAATGACCGAGGATTGTAAGGCGTGCAACGCTATAATTTTGGAGAAAACATAATAAAAGAGAAAAACATCCAAATATTTATGGACGTAACCTAGGAGAGGGTGAACCACAGTAGATCATGTGTTATGTGGATTGATTATTGTTTATTTCTTTATTGTCAATGGTTAGCTAGTAGATGAATGCATGAATGGCTTAGCTATATCCGATTGTGTTTACATGCATGAATAAGATCAACAGAATGTGCAGTATAGATTAATGTTAGAGTAAATAAATGGAGATCACAGAGTGTAATCCTAGATCCCCACTCATTTTGAGGCTGCAAGCACCTGAGCATTGCAGCCACCCATAAGAACTATCTCGGGTGATAATGTGCAGTGCATTCTATGCGTTGTGTTTCCTTTTGGTTTACTAGGAGGGTTGATAGTTTTAGAGGGTTTTGTTGGAAACCATAGTATATCTGAACCTGGGTCAGCCAAGGAGTAGTTAGAGGAGATAAACAACCAACAAATGGTTATGTTTTCGATTGGAACAGAATAGGATTGAGTGAATGAGATATGATGAAAAATCATAAAAAGAATGTCAGATCTGGTGAGGAAACGTTAAAAGAATAAAAATATAGAAGGGGATGTTCAGACCGTGGAATCGAGAAAAGTCATAGATCGAAAGTTGGTTGAAAAAAAAGGAGCTTGAGTTTGCACAAAGGGACAATAGAAACCCTAAAATAACACTACGCAAATATATGTACAGGTACGTGTTTAGTGACCTACATGAGGTGTTTTTATATGATCTTTCGCATGTACTACAGGAGTGGCTATTAAGGTTGAAAGACAACCACCCTACAAATCAGATCAGACAGCTAGAGTGGAATCATGTCGAGATCGCGCAGTTACAACAAGTATACAACAAATTCATGCGCACAGTAGATTTCTAGTTGGACAGTATTGTCGCAGGCTTTATCATAGAATTTGCAATAGATACCGCGAAGTCTTACAGCGCAGCAAATCAAGAGTTCTTGAAGGGACCTAGAGTTAGGTATATCATATCGATGTATACTTCCATCAACATTTTACTATGTAACAAAGGTGTAATGACAATGGCATCAGACAGCTAAAATTCCCTGCATGCATGGGGGAGGGGGGATTTACTGACTAGAGCTGGAAGGATGGAGGGATAAATGGAGAAGGGAAAGAAGGAGGCCATGGACTCGATCATGATGGAGGAAGATCAGATCAAGAAAATAATGACAACAGCTAGAAAGATGCATAGTGGAGCACCCTACCAATATAAGATGAATAATAAAAAGAGAGCCATAGCTGAGAGAGAGGGCTTGGCAAGTGATGAAGAAGAGGTAGAGAATATTTGTGTTGTGGATAATATTGAGGAAGTCCTATGTGTGACACATGAAAGGAAGACAGACAGTCCAAGGGCAGGAACCAAAGGCAGGACTCCCATCCATTTCAATGTCATTGTGGAACCCATAAACCCAAGTGCGACTAATACACCAATAAGAACACCACCATTTAGACAATCGAATTTTAGTGGAAGGAATACAGAAAGAAGTAAATATAGTTATAGCGCAGCAACTGGAGGATCTAGTTCAAGAAGTAGTATGCAAGGATCTACACCACGTGGAGGTAGTAGTCCAATGCAGTTTGCAATGGCAGGACATGATCCTACCATGAGGTTACCTGAATTCAAGGGAGAAGCATTAGAGGATTCTGAAAAGCACTTATTTATCTGTGAGAAGATTTGGGAAGAAAAGAAGATCACATATGAGGACAAAAAACTTGCTCAGTTAGCTATCACACTAAGAGACCGCACACTGGATTGGTACATGAGCTTAGCTACAAAAAATACACCAGGAACAACCAGAATGATTTTAGATGTCAAGAAGATATTGATAAATGAATTTCAGAATCCTAGTTTCGAAGATCAATACATGAATGAGTTGATTGAGATCATACAAAAACCAGGAGATTATTTTTGGGAGATCGATCAGAGGTTCAAACAGTTGAAGGGTAAATTGAAATATGTCATGAATGACATGCAACATAGACATATCTTTGTGAACTCACTATTACCACATCTGAAATACCCTTTGAGGCAGCAAAAGTTTCAAACTCAGGCAGAGGCTCTACAGGTATCCCTAGAACTGAAAGAGAACCAATATCAAAATATAGATCTAGCAATAGAGGAGTTGAAGGAGGATCTGAAGAACCTCACATTCCAACTAAACCAGAATAAGAGAAAAGAGAAAAGAGAAGTTGTGTGGTGTACCACATGCAGAACAAAAGGACATCACAAGAATGAGTGCCCAAATTTCGTGCAGTACATGGAAATAGGGCTACCAAACCCTTTTCCCACATGAGAACCATAGTGCGAGATCTCTAAAACACATGGACATGATCCATATCATTGTCCAATGATGCAGAAGTATCAGACAGTACACAAGAGTTCATACTGCAACTTTTGCAAGTCAGTAGGCCATGATGACAAAGACTATAGGACAATGGAGATGATGAGGGAAAGAACATCAGACGCCTATAGGGTGTAGGCATAAATGATTCCAGGGAAAGCTGCAACACATTTTAACCAAGTACCATCCCCATATAACATTGCGCAACCACAATACAATAACATGCAGCCACAGTATAATCTTGCACGGTATAATCAAGTACCTTTGTACAACACACCGCGGGGATATCGAGCTGGCTACAGAGGTGGAGGATGAGGTAGAGGAGGCTTTGGAACAGGCAGAGGACCAATGGTATGTTATAACTTTTAATAACTAGGACACTATGCACAAGAATGTCCACTCCCACCTACGACATGTATGTATTGTCGCGCATCAGATCATGACACATAAGACTGTTTGACACTATTGGGGAATATCCAGGAGAAGAGAAATCATAACAATAATAATGTACAGTGGATATCTACAGAATCTAGAGAGGAGGGAAGAAATATCAGCATAGTCACGCACAGAGAAGCTAAAACATAACCTGACGCAGAAAGACAAGATCCATCACAACACCAATGGGTGAATAAGAATGTCAAACCACATAATAATTTTGATACACAAAATGAAAAGTAGACATTCAAGCAAGACAAACAAGAATTCTTGAAGCCATATGTTGCATCTACATCAACTGCGTAGTATACTCAGGACATACCAATGTACGAGATGCCTTTATCATTGGATCACACTAATGAAGCATAACCTTTCGAACAAGTAAGTACCATAAAGGGTTTTATGCAATCCTATGTTAGACTATTAAATGATCCATCATCTATTAAAGTATTACAAAATATGCTAGAAATATGTAACACAGACGTAGAGGGAAAGATAGAGCAGAAAACGGTCAATCACTTGCATACAAGAAGGAGGACAAGCAGAGAATTCAGACTGAATGCCAACATTGGAGATTTCAACATGGGGGATATTGTATTGGATTTAGGCTCCGAAGTAAATGTGTCACCCAAGAAGACATGGAAATGTATGGGGGAGCCCACATTAGGCTACTCACCTATCCAACTGAAACTAGCAAATCAACACAGTGTTATGCCAATTGGAAGGCTAAAGGGTGTGACAGTAGATCTGGATGGAGTGCGCACTAAAGCCGATTTTGAAGTAATGGAAATAGTGGATGGAGAAACACCTTATCCAGCATTGCTTGGCTTGCATTGGGTGTTTTACAACCATGCCATAATCAATTTGAAGACAAGGAAGATGGCATTCAATTCAGGAGAATACAGATTCATTGCACCACTAGACCCATCAGAAGGAGAAAGGTTTGTAGAACCCAATTGCTTAGACCTGGAGGATATCAACCAGTTATACAGAACCACCGCGCGCGAAAAATATTATGTGAATACAACTACAGATAGAGTACTCAGCTGGAGAAGAACCACATCATGCACGTCAGACTTGGATATAGGCTTGGAAAATTGGCAGCAGAGATTACATGAGGTGTCCACAAGAAGGTGCGCAAGAATAGACCATGCAGTAAGATGGGTGGGTACAGAAGCTAGAGAACCTCCCAATTTCCATGGCATCAACGAATTAGAAGAATTTATAACAAGATATGAAGATGGGGTGTTAGAAAATCAGAGGCTATTATCCCTAGACATAGAACTCAAGGAAACACCTACAAGATGGTGGGGTGTGCACAAAGAGACAGTTAAGGACTGGTACCAATGTAAGTGATTATTGTGCATTAGATTCGGTGTGGAACATGGAAGCAATGATATGCAAAGATATGATGGACAGGGGAGACCAAAAAAACACTTGGATAAGAGTAGAACACTATGGAGAATGACACCACCAAAGGAATGACCTCATCACTTCATTCACACATTGGAAAAAACTCCAGCAAATTGGTATGTAGACCAAGAATTGTGCAGAGGCACTGCAGAATGGATAACATTACAGCAGAATTTTATAGTAACTTTCTCATTTGAACATGAGAACCCCAACATTGATTCAACACTCAAACAAATTAGAGGGGTGATATTTATTAAGGAAGCATAGGTTGAACGTATAACATAGTATCAACATTAGAATAGACAGACAATGAAAGAACTATTATCATGCTATCATGTGCAAGAAGAAGCACCAAATGAAGATGACCTGCACAATATCCAAATTATAGAAATTGAAGGAGAAAGAGAGGTGGAAGGCCCATCTCTAGAATCAAAAGTATTTGTTGCGCCGATCAAGGTGAAGAAAGTAAATATTGGGACAAATTATAACCTCAAAATGGCCATCATTGGATATTACTAGGATGAACAAACAGTAGATAGAATAACGGAGTTATTGCACGAGTACAGTGACCTATTCCCAACAACCTTTACAGAGATGAAAGGCATAGCAGGAGAGCTAGGACAGATGAAGATACCTCTCAAACCTAAGGCTATATCTATCAGATAGTGATTGTATAGACTAAATCCAATATATAAGCAGAAAATAAAAGTAGAAATTGACATAATGTTGGAAGTTGGTATCATAGAACTAGAAGAAGAATCAAAATGGATAATCCCTATGGTAGTGTAGGAAAAGAAACAAGGAGGGATAAGGATTTGTGTGGATCTTAGGAAATTGAATGATACTGTTGTGGGGTATTCTACCCTACGGACTAATAAGCTAGGGCTCTAAGCTTATACGCAGATCATGACCCTCAAGACTTAACTTTTAACCTTCTACCCGAATCTGAAACCCTCTTTTTCCACATGCACACAAGAGAAGAATAAACCAACCTTTTTCCGACAGTTGAAGTAGATCCTCCGTTGAGCTTCTTATCCCTTTGCTGCTGCTGCTCCTTCCAAAAGCTTCCCTGCAATTAAGACAAGACTATGTATGCATGCTACTGATCTATTATAGGGTTAGAGATAAAACACAAATCAAATAACAT
>ML778521.1:912467-937636 GCA_009831015.1 Picea engelmannii
CGCCCAGTGAGAAGTTAGGGCGCGGGTTGCTTGTTTTAAGTGGTTTTTTGAGGATTTGTTCAGCATGGCTTTGGCTAGGAAGAGGCATGAGTTGGCCTGATGCCAGGTAAACCTGTATGGTGCATTTTAGGGTTATAACAGATACTTTCCTACATGACCCTTTTCCCACCCCTTTTACTGATGAAGTCCTAGAGAATGTGGGAGGTCAGTAAGCATATTCATTCATAGATGGATTCTTAGGCTACCACCAAATAAAAATAGGTCCAAAAGACATGTATAATACTACCTTTTCCACAAAATGGGGATCCTATCAATACACAGTCATGACTTTTGGACTGAAGAATGCACCAACAATATTTTCAAGAGTATTCATAGTTGCATTCAAAGAATGCATCCACCAGTTTTTAGAAGTGTACCTGGATGATTGGACAATATACAGTTTGTTGAAAGACCATGTAGAGGTGTTAAGGCTAATGTTGAAAAGATGCAGGCAATGCCAGATATCCCTAAACATTAAGAAATGAATATTTGGGACACCTTTTGGAATTTTATTGGATCATATAGTATTAAAATAGGGTCTAATAGTGAATCTTGCAAAGATTACAGTCATTGTTAACTTACGCCCACCAAAAATCAGTGCACCAGTTGAGAGAAACGTTGGTACATATAGGATACTACAGGAAATTCATAAAAGGGTATGCGCAGATCATTGCATCGATGGTGAAATTGCTTAAGAAAGACGTCATATTTCAGTGGAATGAGGACTGTCGGTGAGGTTTGGACACTCTAAAAGAAAAAATGGTCACAACACGTATACTAGTATTCCCAGATTGGGAAAATACATTTCATGTGCATGTAGATGCGTCATCCATAGCACTTGGAGCTATTCTGGCGCAGCTAGGAGTAGGGGAAATGGACCATCCTATATCATTTGCAAGCATAAAATTGTCAGAGTCAGATCATAATTACAATACTTCATAAAGAGAAGGATTAGCAATGGTATATGCACTTCATAAGTTCAGATACTATTTACTTGGAAAACACTTTAAATTGTTTACAAACCATTCATCCATCAAGTACCTAGTCAGCAAGTCAGTGTTGGGGAGGAGGATCTATAGATGGCTAATTTTTGTTTCAGGAATTTGATTTCGAAGTGATAGTCAAACCAGGGAATTTGAATACAGGACCGGATCACTTGTCTAGAGTAACCAATGGAGAAGAACCTACCAACTTGGAGGAAAACTTCCCTGATGCTCAGTTATTTTCAGTACAAATCGTTGATGAATACTTTGTTGATATTGTTAAATACTTGATTACAAGGGTTGCACTGCAAGAGTTTAACACCGTTCAGAAGAAAATTTTGGTTGTCAGAGATGCAGACCAATTGATTGCAGGACACTTATACAAAATGGGTGCAGACAACATTTTGAGAAGATGTGTATTCGAGCACGAAAGGCCTAGGATTTTAGCAAAGCCCGTGAAGCAATAGTTGGAGGACATTATGCAGGAAAAGATACCGTGCAGAAGGTATTGTGTGTAGGATTATAGTGGTTGACCATTAACATAGATGCTAATGATTATTTTCAGCGATGTGATGTATGTCAAAGGGTTGGAAAACCTAATAGATGGGATGAGATGCCCCTAATACCACAAGTAACCTTGCAAGTATTTGACAAATGGGCAATAGAATTTGTGGGACCAATTAACACACCAACAAAAGGCCAGGAGCAAGGTATATCATTACTGCAATAGAATACTTAACAAGATGGGTAGAAGTAGCACCAGTAAAATATTGCAGCGCAGAGACAGCAACACATTTCCAGTTTGAGAAAGTGATCACTAGATTTGGATGCCCAAGGATTTTGATGAGTGACCAAGGTACTCACTTTATCAACAATACTATCAAGGCTATGACTGAGGAATTTGAAGTCTATCATCAGAAGAGTACACCATATCACCCTCAAGCAAATGGAACAGTGAAAGACTTTAATAATATCCTAGAGAATTCCTTGACAAAGATATGCAATGTTGATAGGGATGACTGGGACTTGAAGTTACCAGTAGTATTATGGGCATACAGGACTACATGCAAAAAGTTGACAGGACAGACACCATTCAGGTTGGTGTATGGACAAGAAGCAGTGGTGCCATTAGAAGTTTTGGTACGTAGTTTGTGCGTAGCAGCAATCACCAACATGACAGAATGAGGTGCAGTAAAAGAGAGGCTCATTCATCTGATGGAAATGGAAGAAGATAGGATTCTAGCAGGATTTCATCAAGAAGTACAGAAAGCAAGAGATAAATCTTGGCATGAAAGACATATCAAGAGGAATATTTTCGAGGGAGACCTAGTCTTGGTATATAATAGTAAATTTCTTCAGCATCCATGGAAATTCATAATGCATTGGTTGGGGCCATATGAAGTAAATATTGTCGTAGATGGGGGATATGTACAGTGGAAATATTTGCAAGGCAAGGAACTGAAAGGAATGATCAATCGGATTTGAATGAAATTGTATAGGGACAATTGACTTTCTAGTACTTAAAAAGTTACCACGCAGTAAGAGAACCTGTACATAGTCTATTTTAGTAGAAGTTAAGATAGAGAAAAAAAAAAAGTCTGTGCAAAAGTTCCCGCGCCAGACATCAAAAGACCGTGCACAGAAAAAATGGACCCAATGCGACGAAAAGAAAATGTACACGTGCAAAAGCTACATGACACACCGCTCACTAAGGAAAAATTACAACAAAATATACACCGCGCACTTGGAAAGCTCGGCGCACTGGAAAAAGGACCAACAGTCAGAAAAAGAAGAAATTTGAAAAATGTCGGTTATGGAAAAAAACGTGCCAACTGGCAGCAATTATGGAATTAAATGAAAAAGTACACATCAAGGTCCATTACATTAATCACAGCTAGGGAAGCTTCTCCGATAAGTTTCATGACTTTCCTATATAAAGGGGAAATGCGGGCAACATAAGACTCATTGTGAAATCATGAAGTTACTGATAAATAGAGTAGGTAGAGCGGAAGTGAGTTGACGAAGAATACAAGGAGAACCAGTGAAGACTTAGTCGATAGAAACTAACCAGTACCCACGATGGCACCACCAAAAATGGGTGCATCGAGCCAAGCATGGAGGAAAACACAAAGTATTTGAGCACCACAGGAGGTAGTAGAGGTCGAAAAACCTGAGGAATCCATTGATGTGGATGCAATTCCTTCGCCATACGAAGAACCTGCAAACCCTACACCAATGGTTGAATAAAGACAGGGACCAATGGCGTCATCCATGGAAGTCGACCTGCTCAGTGTTGCACAGGGGCACACTTCACATAACACAGGTAACCCACAAGAAACTACGACAGCCAAGGGGGACCAGTAGACAAATGGCCAAGCTACTGCACGGATGGAGGCGACAGTGCTCAAACCCACCAGAGAAGAATCTCCATAGCAACAGAAGGGTCTGGTCGAATATGTCACTAGCGAGGACCTCAAGTCAACAACCAAAATGAAAGGGAAAACAACCTATGGCCTGATCTTCGCGTTGGAATCCTGACACAACAATTGTACTCCAACGCATTGCGGAAGGAATGTAAACCATGGAAACACTGCTAGGTTGCATGGAGAAGCTAATATACTCGGACCATGATGTGGCCAATGTAGGAAAATTCTCTGAATTTGTGCAACATGTTTACTTAGATAACATAGGGATAGGGCCCTTTGGATATCCCATTCTACAACTAAATCCATGGGCAGCTGGCCTAGAAAACATAGGGATCCTAAACATGTTGGATATTCCCCACTTTGGAAGGGTGAAAGAGGTGAACAACTGCATCAAGAAGTTGATAGCGGTCCTCCATGGAGGACTCCTATGGATGGAACAACCCATCTCAATAGGCATAGAGCTAATAGCATGGATCACAGGATTGTTGTCAATGGGTGAGAACCCCACACAATACCTGGACGACAAATCCAAAGAGAAAACTATGGCTGAGGAAATGAAGAAGACATATGGGATGGAGAGGGGCTCACATGGGATCATTATCAAAAGGATCAGTGATGTCACAACATGGATGGCCACCAAACTCATGTTATGTAAATTTTTTAGGAAGTGTCGCAAGGAGGCAGTCCTTGAAAATTGAAAAAACTGTTGAGAGATTATTATTATTTTGCAGTTGGCGCGCTCCAGAAATCTGGTCCCAAGCTCATTCAACTTCATACATTCCCACTCGTAAAGATATTGTAATTTATTTCTTCCATCAGTTTCTCTTCTCACCTCACATATTAGGGGGAATCTGTTATATCCCTAAAATTCCCTACCTATGCATACAAGGCATTGGCCTTTCTACTTGCACAATTTGCCAATTTACTGCTAATAATCTCTCTTAAAACCCCATTTTTTGGAGCATGTATGCGCCCTACTGCACTATTGTCTATGTACATATGCTAGTTTCATGCTATACATCTCGTGTACATAGGCTAGCTGCATACTAAACAGCCAGCGTTTACCTCCAAAAGTTGCAAAAAATAAAAAGTTGCAATGAATTCGACGGAGTTAATGGGATATTGGAGGTTTCCTAACCAATTCACCTGTTGTAGCCCGTCCCCAAACCAAATAACTATCCTTTTGTCTTATAAAAGGAGTTCTTGGGGTCCCATATCAATATCAATCATTAGAATAGTGAAACTCTGCCCAAATCCCTTTCCCTCCTTGCCCAAGTATTTGCAACCTTTTCCAAGTTCTTATCTCAGCATTCCCTCTCTAGTCCTTTCTCCTATACAATCCCTTCCCTTTCCCTAAAGTGATCAGTTGATTGGGAGAGAAGGCATTGGGATGGTGCACTTGGAGCAACATTAATAGGATCTCAGACCAGGTTCACGGAGCATCGACCTACAAAGGTTGTAACTTTCGATCTTTGGGTTTGAATAAAAGAATATTTTTCCTGTCCCAAATGATTATGTTTTTCATTTTTTTTATGCATAATGGTTTATATCTAACCCTAATATTGATGAGTAGAGATAGAATATTTGTAGAATTGTTTTCCTAAGTGTTCTTGCAGGTCAACTTTGGGAGGATACCAGCAGCCTGGGAAGCTACAAAGATGGAGGAGGTCAACATGGAACGTTTGGACCAAAGGTACTACTTCTGACCTACTTTCCTATCTCTTTTTGTTCATCCTTTTAGAGTGTTTGGGGTAGTTTAGGATTTATATTGTCTTTTAAGTGAGATCATAGCTATGCCGGTACGTTTACCCCTGTTGTATCATTTTTTCCACTTGAATGAGCAAAAGAGGGACACTTGCAAGTCTAGTTGGGCCTGCGAGACAGGATAGAGGTTAGTGTATGAATCAAATGACTCAATCACATGAAATAAACAAACAACTAAGATAATAATAAATAAAGAAACAAAACTAAAATGCATAAGGAAATTAGAACCAAAATCAATCAAACAATTGACCAATGTTCATGCCACCAATGGAGAAATTGTATTAGTGGGCAAACACAAAAGAAAAAGGGGTACTAATGGATCCCCTCTTCCTCCAAGGGAGGGCTCTTGAGTCCCCTATGTGAGAGCTCTTCTTACAAATGGAAAACTAGAAAGGAAATGGTGAAGAAATCCAAGCTTATTCCCTCAAGAGGTGAGGTGAATAGCTTAATGAGATGTTGCTAGTATGATCCTTGAACAAAAGAGGTTTCTTGTAGGAGAATAGAGGTAGCATAACAATACAATGAGATTCTTGAATTCATAGTGCACCCATGGCCTCTTTTTATAGAAAATATTTGAGGCATTATCCAACTGGTCTTTAGTGTGAACAAGGAGCCCTTTAGGGCACCCTTAGGTCTTTGACCATCCCCCCACTCGGATTCAACTCGGATTTGAGGGTCAAATCGACTTGGGAGCTGAAAAAAAAGTGGGTGAGGGGCCGACAAGAACCATAAATGTGTCGTTCATAGGAGTGTGTGGATTTTATCATACACAGTTGTGCATTGGGCGCATGTGTGCTCTTTTGGCTTCTTTGGCCTGTGCACGTGTGCACGCTTCCTGTAGTTTTTCTGCGCATGTCAATTTTATAACTAGTTGTATAGTTTTTGTGCCCTTTGGAAATGTATTTTTGGGGCTATGAATGAACTAATAGGTGTTTGGAGATGATGGATTCCTGTGACCATTTGCGCATGAAATTTAAGTGATAACAGATGCCCCCTGATGTGTGAGGCTAGGAGCATATGTATAGCCAAAATACATTAATGTTTCTTCTACTGAGAGTACCATTTGTAAGAAAGAGTGTTGAGAGGAACTGCAAGAGAGACCTGTTGGAGGGAGAGGGGAACCTGTGGGACCCAAACCTTTCTCTAGGTAGGGAAAATAAAATTTCTATACAAACGAGGCGGGCGTGCCCCATGCTCGTGTCATGTAACTCAAAAATGTATGATAGTAATTGAAGTTGTATGTTGAGGTAGATAACTGCAACGCCCTCCAGGGTGGTTTGATAATGACAACTCTGATGGTAAACATACTCTAAACAGAGACAAGGATACCTATAAGAAGTGTCGATGACTCGTAGGCATTAATGGCCTAGCAAATTCAAAGGTCTTCGACGAGTAAAAAAAAAATGCAATAGTTGCATAGTAAGACCCACCGTAACATGAGAGTGTGTTGACGTCAAATGTTATGGGGGTCAACGATAGCAAAGAGCAATGATGGTTCTCTCTATGCCATCTGAGACTCCTCATTGTAAACTTAATGAGAGTCAAGATATTGTCGCCCTTCAAGAAACTGTGTTGATGTCGATAGAAGAGGAGACGTGACTCCAAGAATCAAAGGGCTTCATGAAATCCACTGGATGAGATCAAAAACTGATGAGGTACATGGACAAATTCAAGATGCAGTGAGAGTTAAGACTGCCCTTGGTTGGGGATATATGTGAAGTGTGAGTGGCAGCAACCGTGAACTGGATCTAGTGTCAGGGGGAGGACTAGACGTGGGTGAAATTGTGCCAGAGGCATGACAAAGTGGACAAACTAAGAGATCATAGGTATATGAACTGTGGGATACTCAGGGTTTATGGACGATGTCAACAAGAGTAGAAGGTAATGAATGCCTGAACCAAGGGCGACAAGGGTTTCTTTGCCAAAAAAAGAAGGTCGCTAAATGTGACAACAAAAAGTGATGTAAATGTTGGAAACAAAGGCTTTGTACAATTACCAAATGAATAAAGAATAATTTGGGATAAGTGTGCAGATACAGAAAATGGGTGCCCCAGTGCAAGATGGCTTTGCCTATGAGGGTGCAAGTTGCATGGAGAACTGGTGGAGGGTGGGGGCCCCATGGGTAGGTTTTTGTATGAAGTAAATCAATGGAGGGAAATATGCAGATGGAAAAAATGATTTTGGATGAAATGGAGGGTTAATGATATTGTGGAGGTGCAGACAAATGAGAACCATGGGGAGATAGTTGCTTAGACAGTTGTCGACATTTTTCCTAAGGAGTTATTCTGGGAGTCCATTGGGAAAGCTAGCATAATGAGGAGAAGGAGTATGTGGATGATTCTTGAACATGCATAATATTATCAGGACTCCCATCCCTAGGGGTGAAAGAAACATGAGTGTCAAAGTGATAAAGAGGACTATGAATGGGACAACTCATGTAGGGGAGAGTGCTACCGGGTGACAGTACCGAAATGTAGCGGAGGTGATAGTACTACAGATACGGATGTGAGGATCCTACAGGCCAATGTCGGAAGGTGTGACTCAGAGATGCAACTGGTATTCAGAGGGAATGATTACATGCCAGTGTCGATCATATACCTGAAGGGGTTGCATTGGTTTGTGATGACCACTTACCTGCACACATGAAAAACGAATACCCAACATGAACAATATCTGAAGATAAAGAACATATAACAACTATTTGATAATTTTGAACATGATCATGTGTACCTGGGCGTGATGTGAGAAAAATTCTCCCCTGGGGCCGAGGATGGATGGTGACCCAGGGAATGTGACTGTGTAGGTGGTGGGATCTTGATATTGTGGCTGAAGACGGATCGGAAAATGGTTTCTCTAAGCTCCTGTAATTGAGCATGGAAATTTGGAAGAAGCAACTATATCTAGTTGTGTGGCCCACAATACCAGCTCATTTGTACCTGCTACCATAGTGAGTTGAAGAGAGGTTTTTTAGAGGAGATTCAACCAATCCAGGATTTGCGAGAGCCAGGTTAGTGGTCTCATCCTCCTGCATAGTAGTTAGCGTTTCTTTTCCTGGCAGGGTTGTACGGATGGTCATACTATGGGTTTTTGCAAGGGTTGGCCCCCAAGTGCGCGGGTGATCAAAGGATACCCATGATCAGGTGCACGAATGTGTTGAAGACAACTACACATGGGGTCATGTGAGTGAGGAAAATAGGTGCGCATTGGATGTGCGCCTGTTCGAAGTACAGTTGCACACTGTACACAGTTGTGTAGAGAAATGGTGTGCATGAATGCACACCTATGGGTGTGACAGATGCGCATCTATTTATTCGACAGCAGCACATTGATTCGAAACTATGGGAAGAATAAGTGTGCATCTGTGCGTGCCTATGGGGGTGACAGCACCTCACATGAGGCAAAGTTGGGGGGGTTGAAAAAAATGTATTTTTTGAAGTTTTTGAATGATGATGATGGTTGATCAAGTGTTGTTTGTGTGAATGTAGGGGATCAGTGTACTATTTCAGTCCATTGGAGAGAGAGGGACTGTGAGCGCCTCAGGGAGGTGGTGAGAAATGAGTCGGGCACCGGAGACTTTTGGTATCCTATAGGTTGTTGAAGTTCTTCGACTACCCATTAATACAGGCATAGGACTACCTGTTGCAGTATTTGATCTCAATGTGGAACATTGATCTGCAGTGTTTCATTGTATGAGGAGAGAAGTTGGCATTCTCTGCGAGGGAGGATGTCTATTTCTTGATGGGGCTCCCTTTTCCAGTAATGGCCCTACCTGTTGATCACCAGTTGTCAATGGGTATCCACTTGCCAGATGTGGCACAAAGGTATTGTTTGGGACCGAAATTTATGTCGGGTTCGGTTGTACGTATCAAGGTGATGGATGATTTGTTGCATCAGTGCATCGCTGATATGATTGTGAGGATCTATGGGTCCTTAGCAATGAAACAGATCGGTTGTAGTCAGATGATCATTATGCAGAGAGTGTTGGATGGGTATTTCTTTTCTTGGGGTTTTTTGCTGCACACAAAGATGATTGGGCAGATTAATCGGTGTCGGACAGCTGACTCTGGTGACTTTTCCTTTGGATCAATCTTGGTGGTGTGGCTTTTGGAGAGGGTGCCCATGTTGTGCCCTAGAGTATTGTTATTGGTGGTTGAGGCACGAGAGCCACGACCGATGCGGTGGGCATCTATTTTTGTATGACATGGAGGTGGGGAGGGTGGCCATTATTTTACGGCTACATTAGCGTGTCTGTGGCGCTAGATGCCACATATTATACTGCGGTATCTATATGGTGGGATGGACTACCGCCAGGACCCAGATATGGTGTTGCCTCCTGGGGAGGTTTGGGACCAGAGAGGTATGTTGGTGTACTTTATGTTTTGTGATTTTGATATTCTAGCATATGTTTATATTATCGATGGATGTTGATGCTATCATTTGGTTTTGTTTTTGCATATGTGGGGCCGCAAGGCTGAGAGGAAGAGGTGGTGGAAGAGTCATCTCATCAGGGGCCAATGAGACCATCGCAGGTGGGATAGCAACGTCGGAGGGATGAGGCTGATCCAAGGCTAGAAAATGACATGAGGGTTGGCAGGAGGCATATATTTGATGAGCCCGGTGCAGGGCCATCACATTCTCCTCCGGTAGAGGTCAGTGGGGTGTTAGAGGATTTTCGTCGCCGATTGGAGGTGGTGCTACAAGGAGTGCCCGAGGGCATGTGGACTCAGACCTAGGATGAGGGAGTCTTGGAGCAGTGTGTGGGCCTTCCGATGGACTTGCAGACCCTGATATGCAGAGCAGTTGTAGTGGGGGCAGCGATGACTGGACGACTTCCCCCTGGACCAAGATGACCCCCAGCTGATGGGGCACCTTCTCCAGATAGAGGACCTGGTGGTGGCGCTCTAGAGGCACCATGAGTGCTCTGTTGTACTATTTTTTTATTTATATAGGCATGCGAGCCTATTTTGTATAGGGTAGTGTGACACCTATTTTGTACCTATAGGGATGAGGGGGCTCACCTGCCTACGGGCAATGTATATTTTGGACCATTTTTGTAAACATTCATTATACATTGATTGTTTATATATATATGGATATACATGTTTATGATCTCTATGATGCTCACATGTGATGATGTTTTGTGATGCTTTTTATGATGTCTAATCTATATGTTGTGACATACTTTTGATTATTTATGTATGTGTGATGATGTCTTGATGTGATATATCCCAATATAACACTAGGTTAGCCATATTATCTGTTATTTGATTGAATTGTCATGGAATATGTGTAAATGTAATTGAATCAAAATGTTGAGATAAGAGTCTAACTTGCAGGTATTTGCGGAAGAGGAAAGGATCACGGACACAGTACACATTGTTGGGTTGCAGGACGACAAGCTGGGAATCTAATAAGATGCTAAGGTGACGAATCTGGCGGTGAATGCCCTCAACAAGGAGGCCAATGATAGTTGTGTATTCTTCTTGTTTTTTGGTTGTTGAGCCCAAACATATGTCGCTGGAGTGGAGAAGTTCATGTGAGAGGGTATAGAGGGCCCAAGTGGTCGAAGCGATATTTTGTGTCTAGCGGCTAGCTCCGTCAGCGAAACCGATGTGGTAGGTTGATGGAGGAAACATCCGTCAATAATACAAATGGTATATCAGACATAAGGCATGGAGGGAAAGAAGAAGACTAAATAATTTACAAATGTGTACAAAAAAAGAAAGAGCCTAGTGTAGAATGACTACGCTCAGGCGTAAAATTTCTTTAAGTAAAACCCGTTGACGGGTTCTTTGAGGGGATAGCCTTCTAGAGAGGCCAGGATGTATGCACCTTTAGTGAGGCAAGGTTGGACGATGTAGTGTCCATGCCATAATGACTCGAATTTTCCATGATCAAGGGTATCGTGAGCGACATCGTACACTAGGATGAGGTCTCCTTCATTGAATGAGGGAAGGTTGACATGGCGGTCAAAGGTGGCCTTCGACTATTTTTTAGCTGCCTCATTGTTTTGTACTGAAGACCGATGGTCTTCATCTAGTGACTCTAAGTTCAACAAGAATTGTTCCATTGGAGCAATATGAGGTAATAGCTTGATGGCAGTGTGTAAGGTGGGAATTTCTCACTCGATGGGGAGGGTGGCTTCAATCCCATGGACAAGATGAAATGGTGTAAAACCGGTGGCAATTTTGACTACCATGCAATAAGCCCATAGTGCTTAAAACAACATATGATGCCAGTTAGTCTTATGTTTGTTAACAGTGCTCTGCAACATGGTTTTGGGGACTTTGTTAACAGCCTCAACCTATCTGTTGGACTAAGGGTAGTATGGGAAGGAAAACTCATGGGAGAAGCATAAATTTGAGGAGATTTCGACAAATATCTCATTCTCAAAGTGTTTACCATGATCAGAGACTACCTGTAGTGGGAATCTGAAGCAGGAAATGACATGGTTGAAGACAAAAACGCATTGTTGTGTCAGCGATGTTGTTGAAGGTAGGCATGGATTCAACCCATTTGGTAAAGTAATCGATGGCCACAATGATGTACTTGTGTCCATTGCTAGATGGAGGGTTGCAAGTCATGAATTTGATGCCCCATTTGCAGAAGGGGTCGGCAGTGATGACTAGGTGTAGAAGAGCAGGTGGCGCTCGTGCTTTGTTGGCATAAAACTGGAATTTGCTGCATCGCTTGATAGCGTGGATGAATTCATGAAACAATGTCAGCCAGAAGTATCTGTCTCGAATGATTTTCTGGGCAGTGGACATCCCTGAGAGGTGGCCACCGCAGGCACCACTATGGAAATCATTCAAGACCTTGTCTGCTTCATCGATGGTCAAACATCGACGGAGTATGGTTTTGACCCCACGTCAATACAAAATGTCACCAATGAGGAGGTAGCGAGGGGCTTGATTGCGTATGCGTCGACGATCGTCTCGAGAGAGGTGAGACCCAAACTTCTGTGCTCGAAGGTAGATGAGAAGGTCACCATACCAGGGGTCATCCGAGGGGATGTAGAAGAGGTGTTCGTCGGGAAAGTTCGTATTGACGGGTGAACTAGCAGCGTCTGAGGGAAATGTCATGATGAGTTCGGCGAGGATGAGTACTTTCCTTCTTTTGGGAGTTGAAAACTCTAGGTCTTATTCCTGAAGCATGATGATCCATTGGGAAAATTTGCCATTAATTTGTCGTCAACTAAGAAAGTACTGCATGGTGTTGGAATCTACCATGACTCTGGTAGTGCGAAGCAAGATATAATGATGCAGTTTTTGGACTGCGATGGAAAGTTTCTCTTCATGATTGTATTTCAGGGGTGGTCCTGAAAGGGTTTTACTAATGTAGTAAATAACATGCTCGCGTTCATCATCCCCTAGTTGGACGAGAACTCTTGCTACTGAGATGGTTGAGGCCGATAAGTAGACAACGTAGTCACGATCATAGTTGGGTGGACTAATCAAAGGGGTGTTGGCGAGCGTCGATTTTAAATCATCAAAAGAGGTTTGGGCATGTTCATCCCATCGAAATGGGATATCATGATGCAATAAACGAAGGAAACCATGCGCACGAGTGGCGTAATCTAGGACAAAGCATCGCAAAAAGTTGGCTTTGCCTTGTAGGCTCTACAGTTGGCGTAAATTCTGAAGTGGTGGAATTTTTGTGATAGCTTGGAATTTGAGGGGGTCCACAGTGATGCCATGTTGGGAAATGATGAACCCAAGGAGGTGGTCGGTGGTGATGCAAAATACACACTCGAGGGGATTCAAGCAGATATTGTACGAATGACACCTTTGAAAGACACCTCATAAGTCATCTATATGTTGAGTTCATTTCTTGGATTGAGCAGTGAGGTCGTCCAAGTAAGTGAGGATGATGTGAGCGAGATCATGAAATACATAAGTCATGGCCTGTTGGAACGTCGCACCTGTGTTCTTGAGTCCAAAAGGCATGACACGATAAGAAAAAGTACCCCATGGAGTAGTGAATGTGATATTATACATATCTTCTTGATGGATCTAGATTTGATTGTATCCAGAGAAACCATCCATGAAGCACAGAGCCTCGTGGCCTACACAGTCATCGATAATTTGGTCGATGAAATGGGTAGGGAAGTTGTCTTTGGGACAAGCATCATTGAGATCATGAAAGTATGTGTAGATGTGAATAGTGCCATGTTTTTTGTTAATAGGGACAAGGTTGGAAACCCATGACGTGTATGCGATGGGATATATGAACCCTGCAATGCGTAGTTTGTCAATTTCGGCTTTGATAGTCGTTGCTTTGGATGGGTGCAGTGGGCATTTCTTTTGACATACAGGGGTGATATCTGGCCATGTGTCGATGTGGTGTTCAACAATAAAAGGATCAAGGTTGTGAATCTTCGTATATGACCAGGCAAAAATATCTCGGTATTCCTGAAAGAGAGCTTTGTAAGCTGTGAGTTCTTCACGGGAGCATGCGACGCCAATGGTGATTTCCTCTATAATTTATGGTTTGATGGAAATGTCAATTTTGACAGTGGGGGAAATGTTGGCCATGTTGTCATCTTCAAAAGCATCTGGGGTAGGGATAGGGTTGTTGAACCAGTCTATATGTCCTAATGGGATGAAATCCTTTGTTTTGATTGCACATATTGAACCTTGGCTAAGAGGGTCAAAGGCTTCCTGTGAGAGAAAAAGCGCTCTGTGATGGAGCTCATTCCATGGGAAATCGGGGGTAGTCAGTTCCTTGAGGATATCTTCGTCGTAGTGGAAAATGCGAGAATATAGGGGATCTGGGGAATGAACATTGGTGATTGTCACCGTGTGATTATCTTCAGGTGGTGAAGATGTGGAGGGGGTATCGCAACTATGATGCGATGGCGTTCTTGACATAAACCAAATATCTAGACATTGTGGGTTGTAAACTGTGGTTGGGGGTAAAATTTCCGGAGGAAAATGAACTGGAGAATTGGGAGGATTTGGGGGTAAATTTTCCTGAGGGAAATGAACCGGAGAATTGGGAGGATTTGGGGGGAAATCCTCATACAATCTATCCATGAACCATTGAGGGGTAGGAAGTGACTCAGGTTCAAGGGATGTGATGTGGACAGTATCTGGATATGGAATAGGGGGAATCACTTGCATCACAGGGAGTGAGGTGTTTGGAGGAGTTTGAATAAGGGCCATTTGACGATGCCTATATTCAATGATTGTAGGACACTGATCAAGTGATTCACAAAGAGAGCAAGGGAACCTCATCCATTCGTTGACTAAGGTCAAGACATAATTTATGCCAGTGACTCGGGTATGTGATGATGTGGGTGGAGAGGGGTCTTGCTAAAAAATTTGGCATACTGTCGTTAGTGTTTGTCGAAACTAAGGTAGCACAGAGCAATGATGAGTGTAGTGGCCATACTATGAAAAAATGGCACATATGAATTTGGTTTGCAGCCATTTTCTTCCTATAGTAGGGGGCGTGGTGGTAGTACTAGGTGTGCTTGGTGAAGCGACGAGCGATGTGGTCGCTCAGGGGAGTTGGATCAAGTTGTGTAACTCAAGGAGAGAGGTACATCTATTTGTGGGGTGTCCTTATTTCTTGCATAGTGCACAAGGAGGTTGAACTCAGGGGGGAAGTAGAGCGGTGGGCTCCTTCTTCTTTCGTCTGCCCCGAGCTATGGCAGGGGTGCTAGCAAGTGGGGGTGAAGGTGGTGTGGTTGGGGTTAGTAGTGGAATCTGCATTGGGATTCCCTCTGTTTGGGGAGGGAGGGTTAGTTGAGGAACCATCAAAGGTGGGTGGAGATACCATACCGGAATGGCCAACACCATGTTGGGAAGGGTAAGCATTGCAGCTACCTGGAAATATTGTATGCCTGGTGGGGGGTAGAATAAGGGGATTTGAGTGATGGCTTGGGGAATTGTCTCCCAAAATGGGATTTTCCCTTAGGGAAGGGTGAAATTGGGAATAAGTGGTGTCGTAGGGTTCTTAGGTAATTCCTTAGGTAGGATTTCTTCAATTGGTGGGATGTTGAGGGGTGGACAATCCTCTGTGGGAGGAATGGTATCTCCAGTTTCAGTTCCATTGGAATATATGACACACACTTGTGCTAAGGGGTGTATGAGCGGTGGTGCTCCATGGTATGCCCCTAGTAAATATAGATATTTGAAAATTTTGGGGCCCATATCCATGAGTGGATAGGCATCAACATTGGTGTGAACAAGAGGTAAGATGTTGTCGATATTGGAGGAGTGGTTAGGCTCGTAATGTGAAACTTGGTCGATGGTGATGATATTCTCATTGTGGGGGAACATCATCGTTCAAAACAAAGAATAGGCCACGAATTTCATAGCATACATGTAGCTACGCCCAAACAAGATGTTGTAATCAAGCGAGGCATCGATAACCTCGATGTAAATTAGGATGGTTTTGCCTCCGAGTTCAACTAGAACATTTTGAAAGAGCCCTTCAGGAGAGGATGGTCAACCATCATAAGCTCTTAAAGTGATGTTGGATGGGATTAGCTCAGGGGAGCCAATTTTCTGCCATACGATTTTGGACATGATGCATGTGGATGCACCTTCATCAATGAATGGTGATGTTCCGAATTTTGAATGGTATCTAGAAAGCTACGAAAGCGGGGAGACGAGGTTCCCCACAATCTAGATCAAATGTGATGAGTCTAGTGTTAGTAGGGTCGACTTCCCCCAAGGAAGAAATCAATGATTTTCATTGAGTGGGATAGGTTTGGAGGACCTCCAAGACCGACATGGATGCAGGAGATTGCGCCAAGTCATCGACCAGACTATAATTGTGTGTCACCCTAGCCTGAGGGTTGTTGACATTTCATCATAATGGGATGTGAGGAATATGAATGGGTGGTTCAGTGTTAGGGCGTGGAATCATCAAAGGTTTTCCAGCTGTAATTGAAGCTGCTTCTGAAGTGGTGGGAGTAGATTTAGGAGGAGCATTGTATTGACGACTGCATGTTAGTAGAACAATTTCTTCTTCGCTATTGAGGAGGATAGTGTGATCCGCCATATTCCCAGGGTTTTGATACTGTCCCATCTATCGTGGGGTAGGATGCATCTCCTTCTGGGTATTCATCACACCTTGGTGTGGAATAGGGTTTTGAAACACAACCAGGGTTGGTTCCTGCAAATACTATTGTGGGGCCTACTAAGGGGTAGGCGGCATTGGAGGATGTGGCGTATTCATGGAATCTTTCATCTGTTTGAAGTCAGTGATTTGGGGGAAATGGTGAGTATAATGACCATGCTCACCGCAAAGGGTGCAAGGGAAGTTCGTACAGAGGTTGTTGTTGTTTTTCCTCCCTTGGCATTTGTTGTTATTTCCCCCTTGGGAGTTCTGGCTCCCCTGATTCTGGTTGCCCCCAGCCGGTTGGTTTTGTTGGGGGTTGTTTCCCCCTGGTCCTGGGTTATTATTGTTTCAATTTTTCCCTTTCTTTTTGGCATTATTCAGCTGATGGGTCGGATTTGCCATATTCAGTTGTCCAAAATTTTGAAATTGTTGAATGCGAGAGGGTTGAACAAAGTTAACCCCGGCGTGTGGTTGTACTTGTGGAGGAGCAATGGCTTATGGAGAACCAGGAAATGGGAAGTGTTGTTCCAGAGTCTATAATTAAGGCTAGAAAGTATAGGGTCTAGGCATCCGAAAGTGAGTAAAAGATAAAAAGAGGAAAAATCAACCTTCGGGAAAAGGAAGCCAAGGTTGATTTCTAAGTTGTCTTTGTTTCACTTCCAAACATTCCCGGATACTTATATCTCGTTCAATTGTGGCCCATGAACGTTTGAGTTCGACCCGGGTGATGGTGGTTTTAAGTATGGTGTCAAAAAGGTTCAAAGCGATGCTAGTTTGATCTGATAGGTTGGGTTCAATGTTGGTCTGTCTTGTAAAGGGCACAGTCATGGAGGAACAGAAAATGAAAAGAAAGTTCGAGGTTTAAAATGCTACTTCAATTTTTTGAACGTATAAAAGAGAACTTTCGAAATTCGATGTTAAAGGTAGAACACAAACCAAATCCCTCCTATAACTGAGTCAAATTTTTAAAGAATCATGTATGAAATGTGAGAAAACATTAAGCCGTCAACAATGCAAGGCTCCTATCAAGGGAGAATCTCGCCCTGTAAACAGAAGAAGAAAAAGGCAAGAAGTAATCTGACGAAGCATACAATATAGAGATCTAAAATGTTCACAGGTCTTGTACCTACTGATGGCCGATACAGAGAAAAAACTACAAGCGATTAGATGATTAAAAAATTGGTCACCACAGTAGAAGTTGCACTAAATTGTAGCTAAGCATTCATCAGAAATATATGCGAAATGAAATTTAATGTAAGATAACAGAGAAAAGAAAACTCATAACTCAGTCTTCACGGAATCAGGAATCTTCGGATTGCTTTGCATTAATTTTCCAAAAGAAAGAAAGTCTCTATTACAATTGGCCAAGAAAGGTCCAGCCCCAGTTCCCATTTGAAAATGCATATTTATACAAACTTCTAAACATTCGGATCTCAATCGTTCCAGAAGTTTTCGGTTACTAAAGAAAAATTATGAAATAAAAAAGAAAACACAAACCGATATATACAGTGGAAGTTTTGGAAACCATTTATTGCATATAGTGCTTTAAATAACGCCCGTTGACAGGGGCATTGAGGATTTTACCGTCCAAATTCTCTAATAGAAACGAATTTTTTCCTTCAGGAGTTGTGACTTTGAATGGTCTGTACCATATATGATCAAATTTACCATGTTTTGTGGAGTCTTCCTTCCTAGCATCCCATTTCAAAACCAAATCGTCGGGGAGAAATTCTCTATCCTTGGCCTTACAATCGAATAACGCTTTCATGTTGTCCTGGTATTTCTGCAGCCTTTCGTCCACTTTGGCCCTGTGTCATTGGACTTCAATCAGCTGGTTTATTCTTCTTGTGACATGATTTGGTTCTTCTTTCTCATCTTGCCAAAGTTTCATTATGGGAAGTGCTAGATTTATAGGTAATACTATGTCGGTCCCGTATACCATTTGGAAAGGAGAAGTGCCGATAGATTTTTTTGTACCTATCCAATTCGCCCACAAAGCGTGTTTCAAATGCACTTGCCAATATTTTTTTTTTTCGCTCAACACTTTCTTAATTATAGTGATTAGACTCTTGTTTGAAGACTCGACTAGCCCATTTCCTTGGGGGTAATATGTCATGGAATGACCGAGCACTATATTATACTTTTGGCAAAAGCTTACCATAGCCATAGATTTAAATGCCTGGGCGTTATCTGTGACTATCTTTCTGGGGCAGTCAAATCTAGACAAAATGTTCTCTTCTAGGAAATCCATTACCACCGAATCCATTGCCTTTCTAGTTGGAATAACCTCCACCCATTTGGTGAAGTAATCTATAGAAATCAGGATCCATTTATGTTGAGCGCTAGAATGAGGGTTAATTTCTCCTATAAAATCTAGTCCCCATTGTTGAAAAGGGGCTTCCGTTTTGAACGGAACGAATGGTAGCGCTGGGAGTTTGTGCTTGCCTGCAAACAATTGGCAAGGGTTATAGGCTCTGACTTTGGCGTTGATTTCTGAGAATAGTTTGGGCCAATAATATCATGCCCTGAGGATCTTATAAGTCATTTCCCTCCAGGCATGATGTCCTCCGCACACTCCTTCGTGAAATTCCTTTATGACCTTCTCTATTTCTGATTCAATTAAACAAACCAACAGGAAGCCTAGTGGGTCCTTCTAATACAATTGGTTTTCGAATATATAGTACTTCATCGCATGCAGCTTCAACGTCCTGGCTTTAGATGGGGATAGGTCGCTCGAGCATTTCAAGGTCAGCAGGTAGGACACTATGTCTTTATACCAATCTAATGAGGCAAACTTCTCTTCGATTCTGATTGGAGTTACTTGTGCATCGAGCTCATTCATGTCCACACACTCGTCACATCCCTGTAGGTCATTTATTCCGAGGGCTCTGAAATTTGATTCAGCTAAGAGCTTAGCCAAGCCTTGTCCTTTTACTAGTCTCTTCGTTTTATCTCCAGATCAAATTCTTGAATTTTAGCAAGCTATTGTCCCCTTTTCCCATCACTGTTGGACTGAACCAAAATGTCTTTTACAGAACTGGTGGGTACGTACGCAATTACCTTGGAATGTAGCATGTAGGTTCTGAAATCCTTTAACGCCTTCACCATAGCATATGCTTGATTTTCCATTATATCATATCTGAGTTCAACGTCACTAAGACTTTTGCTAAAAAATGCTATTGGTTGCTCGAAACCTTCTTCATTTTTTTGGAGGAGTACCGTGGCAAGTGTGTGTTCGGAGGTGAACGAGAAAATCAGAAAATCTTTTAGATAATCAGGGCTTGCCAATACGGGCGCCTCGCTTATAACCTTCTTGATGCGTGCAAACGATGCTTTGGCTTCTATTATCCATTTCACTTCGTTGTTCTTCTTTAGCATATCTGTGATCAACTTCACGATTTCAGCAAAGTTTGGGATAAATCTCCTCAAAAAAATTATTTTTCCTAAGAATGACTGAATCTCTTTTACATTCCTAGGGAAATTTATGGTGTCTATAGCTTCAACCCTCTTAGGATCAATTTTAATTCCATCTCGAGACACAATATGGCCCAAGAGTTTACCTTCTTGCATAGTAAAGTGAGACTTTTTGGGGTTTAAAGACAAACCAAACCTGCAGCATTTCTCAAACGTATGCTTGAGATGTATCAAATGATCTTCATCAGATTTAGAAAAAACAGTTAGATCATCGAGGTAGATAACCACAAATTTTTCTCTTTCGCTTATGAAAGTGATATCCATAGCACGTTGGAAAGTAGCACCTGCATTCATTAAACCAAAAGGCATCTTGTCATACATAAATGTGCCCCAAGGGACGGTGAAGGATGTTTTTTCTTTATCGTGCTCGTTGACAGCAATTTGGTTGTACCCGGAAAACCCGTCAATCATCAACATCCTATTTGCCCCAACTACTTTTTCTAAAATGTGATCCATTTTGGGTAGAGGTTAATTGTCTTTGAGGGAGGACTTATTTAGATTTCTAAAATCAACACACACTCTGATCTCCCCACTTTTCTTTCTAATCGGGACCAGGTTTTCTACCCAGTCGGAGTATCTCAGTGGTATAATTATTTTTGGGTCCAGGAGTTTTTTGACTTCCCTTTGAACCACGGGCAATAAAATAGGATTTATTTGTCTGAGTTTTTGTCTAAAAGGTTTTACGCCAGGCCTTAGGGGTATCTTGTGTTAAATCACAGTGGTGTCATAGGTTCTCAGCTCTTCGTATGACCAAGTGAAAACATATTTATTCCACTCGAGTAAGTCTTTATACTTGCTTTTTACCTCGAGAGGAAGGTACTTTGATATTTTTACTATCCTAGGATCCTCTTCAGTCCCTATGTTGCAGTCTTCAACCTCTTCTGGTTGGGGTTGCAAAGCGTATTTTAAGGGCATATCATTTTGGTCGAACAGTCTCTCCAGAGGCATTAGTCCCTTTGGAATCTGATTTTTCTTTAAAACCAACATGCATGGATTAGCGATCTTTTCCTGGAACCCTTGAGGATCCTCTCCCTCTTGCATGATCCATGTGTGGTCGTTTTGGTTTTCTTGGTCAACGTGAGTTTCGGCAAAGTCATCCACCATCTCAAGGAACTTCCTGATTTGATCGTCATCTTCAAACACTTGCCAGTGTTGGATGTTGTTTGGTATGGAAGGTATGTTCCTCACTTCTATTTGATATCTTAGTTTGAAAGTTATAGGGGGGGGAGAACATTGAGGCTGCTTTGGCTAATGAATCATCTTGCAATTTTTCAGAGCGTGGGATAAAATGAACATTTACCGACGAGAAGAAATTTTCTATTAAATCCCAGGCGCAATTCCTGTAAGATCTTAATCTTGGGTGTTTGGCCTGGTATTGCCCATTTATCTGTTTCACTATCAACTCTGCATCTTCGTATGCTTCCAAGTTCTTTATGTTCAGTTTCTTGGCAGCTTCCAACCCTAAGACTAGAGCCTCATACTCACATACGTTATTGGTGTAGTCTATATCCCACAGAAGCCTATAAGAGAAAGGAATCACAAATTCATTTTTAGGTGCTACAAACAATAATCCTGCACCTGCTCCTTCATATGACAAGGCATTGTCAAAAAAAAAATTCCAAGTTTCAGTGCTATACATATTTTCGTCTATCTTTCCCGATTCATTTTCATTTATGTAATTGTCTTATGTACAACTATTTACACCATCATCAAAAGACAAAATACAATTCCCTAGATCTTGATCGACAACATAAATAGGATAATTGTTAGGATTCTGTGGGTCGCTCACTGTGTATGCTAGCCCTGTTTCCCTGTATAGCTGAGTAAATTGTCCACCAAACACAAGAATCGTGGCGTAGGTCATGTCTAGTTGAAGAGACCCCCCAAGTTTGGCTCCCCACGACCTAGATAGTAGCAAGCCATACTTCGGAGGTATATCGGTGATAACTACATCCATTAGGATGCTTTTCACTGGAACCTGTGAAAGAGTGACTACTTAACTCTCCTTGAATCGAAAGAGTAGAGATCTCCATAAGGCCTGGTGATCTCGAGGCCTAGTCTATCCATAATAGACATGGGCATCACATTATGTGAGGCTCCAGAGTCTAGCATGCAGTTATGCAGCAGTTGATCACGCACATTCAGGGTAATATAGAAGGGAGCGACGGTGTCTCTGGCACCCTCGAAATGTGGACCAAAAGTGATATTAGGCTTATTATATTCCAAGTTTATCACGTCAGAGTGACTTTCTAGACCCAAAAAACCTATCATTTTGGTTATCTGCTTTCGATACAAAGGATTCTTTGCTAATTTGACCAGAGGGATTGGTATTTTGATCTTATTTATCTCATTTGAAAGGCTGAAACCTCCACTACCTTTGTCTGTTTCTCTGGTTGAAACCTCAGACTCCTTCTTTTCCAACTTATTTGTTTGTGTTGATTTATTTCCCGTGAGTTTATTTACCGGTATATGTCTTTCAGCTATCTTAATTTCTTTTGATTGGATCTCAGCCTCTTTTACTTTGGGATTCTACGAATCTACCCCTTTTATTTTTCTATTAGGTATCTTGGTCTCCTTTGGGGTAGGCTCGTATATTTCACCTCTAGGAAGAATTTTCTTGGGTTGAGGAGTCAACACAGGTTTGTTTTTAGGCCTCAGGTTGTACTTATGTTGGACCTTGGCCATTATAGAATCGGTCATTTGTTGATAGACAGAAACATCAGTGGTGTTTATGTCATCATCTTTATTTGATGGTTGTTGAGTGTCCAAGGACTTCTCATAATCTTCTTTAGTTAAATAAGGATATGAGTAGTCGTCACCCAAATTTGTCACGTCTTCTTCCGGATCCTCGAAATCTTTCAGGTCATTTCCTCCTATAAAATTTTCATTTTTTAAAGGAGTTTGAATTTTTGGTCTTCATTTATAATCTGTCTTTGTTGATTTTGAGGGTTGATATTTCTTTTGAATTCCCTCTTAACGAAAGGATCTTCCTTGGATTGATCTAGCTCCATTCTGGAAATCTTATTTGATAACTCTTTACTTATCCTAGCCATGTCATCCATTTTATCATCCGAGGATCTACTAGGCCCTGAGGGTCTCGCTTGTTCCCTAAAACGTTTGGTTTCTCGGTTTCTCGTTTCTAATTTTGTTTTTAATTTTCCAGAAGCCATCATGCTAGATTCAATCTCTATGGCATCATCTTGCATTCAAGTCAGGGTAGCCCCTCTCCTTTCTCTCAAAAGAGGTGTGAAATCGGGTTCCAAGGCTCCCGCAAAGGTTACTGTTGCACCTCTTTCGTCACGTTAGTGAGAAAAATAGAGGTGCTTGCAAGCTTAGTTGGGTTTTCTAAGCAGGACAACTGCAAGGAAAACGGTTAGAGAAAGAAATATAAAAAGAACAACTAAGAAATAAACTATGAAATAAAACAACAACTAAATTAATAAACATAGGGACATAAGGACAAAAGAAACAATGAGACCCATGTCACCAATGATAAGGCTGATATTAGTGAAAGAAAACATCGAGAAGCAAGGGGACTATGAGTCCCTTCTTCCTCCAAGGGAGGGCTCTTGGACCCCCACAAATAAGCTCTTCTTACAACTTTGAAAATGAAAATGAAAATGGTGAAAGAGTTCTTTCCTAATCCACTCAAGGGGTGAGATGGATTGCCCAATGCAATGATGCAAGTATACTCTTGGTAGGGATAGAGGATTCCTCAAGAGAATAATGGCAGCATAACTTTGCTATGAATTCCTTAAAAAATGAAGTGTATCCCTGGCCTTTTTATAGCATTCCTTTGAGTTATTGTCCAACTAGTTTGTAGTGTGTAAAGAGGCTAATTAGGGCATTTCTAGGTCTTTGACTAGCCACCTAGTCGAATCCAGTCCAAATTTGAGTGTCAAATCAACTTGGAAGATGAACCAGAAGTGGGTGGGAGGCTGACCACTCTCATAAATGCATCGTTTCTCAGGTGCGCGGCTTTTTGCAACAACAATCGTGCATCAGGTGCATGTGCGTGATTTTTGTGTTTTTGTTTTGCGCATGTGCGCGCACGCCCAGTGTCTTCATAGCGCCCTTCAATTTTTGCACTAATTGTATAGTGTTTGACCCTTTGGGAATGCTTTTGTGTTAATTCAGGTCCATGGATGACCTCATAACTATTTGACGATGTTGAATTCTTGTAACCATTTGCAGACGAAATTTCAGTGATAACAGATGCCCCCTAATGGATGAGGTTAGGAGCATACGTATAGCCGAAATCCATAAATGTTTCTTCTACTGAGAGTACTATTGTAAGAGAGAGAAATAGTGGGATTGTCAAGAGTGCCCCATTGGCAGGAGAAGGGAACCTGTAGAACCCAACCTTCCATAAGGTGTGTAAAAATAAACTGTGTACAAATGAGGCGAGCATGCCCCATGCTCGTGTCATGTAACTCAAAAAAGAGGAATGAAGTGTTGATGTAGACAACTGCAGCACCCTCAGGGGTGGTCATGATAAAGGCAGAAGACAATTCTACAGAGGAACTTACTCTAAACAGTAGGCAGCGATATTTGTCAGAAGTATCACAGATTCTGTAGGCATTGATAGCCCATCCAGGTTCAGAGGTCTTCGGCAAATATGAGAAATAATTGCAATAGTCGCAAAGTAAGACCCACCATAACATGAGAAAGTGTTGACCTCGAATGTTATGGAGGTCAACGACAGCAGGGAGCAATTGTGGTTCTCCCTGTGTCATCCGAGATCTCGCATTGGATAGGTAATGAGAATCAAGATATTGTCGCCCTTCTGGAAAACTATGTTGATGTCGACAAAAAGGGGGACGCGACTCCCAGAAGCAAAGGGCTATGTGAAATATACTAGATGAGCTTAGGAATTTGGAAGAGGTACATGGTTGTCACATACCCACTACCTCAATCGAATTTTTCTGGTCTTCTGCTAAATCCGAGCCCCCGAATTACCTACGGAGGCCTAGCGCAAGCTAGCTCTTTCTCTCTCTCTGTTCCCATGCGGTCGCAGCTCATGGTCATAGTTCAAATAATCACGGTGCCTCTTTGTATTTCGCGCCTCAGCGCTACATGGGTTTTGAATCGTTCGACTCTGAAACCGCCGAACCCCGACAGGGCTAGCTTCTAGCCAATAGGGATGAATCCCAACAGAGCTAGAGAACAACCAATGAAAGCAGGCCCCGTCGCACGGTTAAGTGGAGTACAAGTGGCAGAGGGGGAATGCGACACGGTAGTCAACAGGACAGGAGGGGGCCCCATTTCACACGCCACACTATTCCAGACCCCCCCCCATTAAAGGAAGAATGGCAAGGGGGGTCCAGAATTCACCCGAGCATCGTTGATCAAGGTGAATTAATCTCAACCGTTCGAGAGTTTCATGTCTGATTCCGGACCCCCCCCCCCC
>ML778521.1:959928-977242 GCA_009831015.1 Picea engelmannii
GTGCATTATACAGAGGGTTTTGGAACACTAAAAGTGAAACTTTATCTCCTTCGAGGGACGAAAAAACTGAAGAACGCTGAAAAGGGATGCGAGGACTTGGTTCCTCGTATTTGCAAGAGATGTAATCAGGGGAACCTGCGGGCATGGAATCCGAGTATATGGTATACTCTTCGAGACTGGGCGAGGTCGTGAAATCTAACTTAAGGGTCGAAGGTATATCGATTGGCGGTAATTTTACTGAGGGATTTTCACCTTTATCTACGCCAGAGGCTGTTGGATGAATTTTATTTTTAACTTTAGGGAGAGATAAAGTTGGGTTGGGGGTTTTAGGGGGGGTTCTTGTGAAGTTGGAGGTTCAAAAGAAATCTTGGCCTTGGGTTGTGTGTACCTAAGATCATAGGCTACAGTGGTTGGCTTAAGGGAACCTCTTGTTTTCAGTATTCTTTCGGGATCAGAAACAGGCGTGGTCTGTTTACCATCCGAGTTTTGTCTGGTGTTCCTTCGACCGGATGCCAGCTTACTTAAACGTGGAGTCACGAAGTGAATGATAAAAATAAAAGACTTTAGAAGGTGTTCACTCTTTGTTCACTATCAAAGGGTAGAAACTTGCAAAAATGTCATTCTCCCAGAGAAAAGGTTTTGTAACTTTGTCCCCGACAACGGCGCCAGAAAGATGTTGTTCTAGAGTTTGTACTTAAGGCTAGAAAGTATATGGTCTAGGCATCCGAAAGTGAGTAAAATATAAAAAGGGGAAAAATCAACCTTCGGGAAAAGGAAGCTAAGGATAATTTCTAAGTTGTCTCTGTCTCGCTTCCAAATGTTCCTAGATACTTATATCCTGTTCAATTGTGGCCCATGAATGTTCAAGTTCGACCCGAGTGATGGTATTTTTAAGTATGGTGTCAAAAAGGTTCAAAGTGATGTTGGTTTGATCCGATAGGCCAAGTTCAATGTTGGGTTGTCTTGCAAAGGGCACAGTCATGGAGGAACAGAAAATGAAAAGAAAGTTTGTGGTTTAAAATGCTACTTGAATTTTTTGACCGTATAAAAGAGAACTTTCGAAATCTGATGTTAAAGGTAGAATGCAAACCAAAGGCCTTCTCTCGTAACTAAGTTAACTTTTTAAAGAATCATGTATGAAATGTGAGAAAACATCAAGCCGTCAACAATGCGAGGCTCCTATCAAGGGAGAATCTCGCCTTGTAAACAGAAGAAGAAAAAGGCAAGAAGTAATCTGACGAAGCATAAAATATAGAGATCTAAAAATTTCATAGGTCTTGTACCTGATGATAGCCGATACAGAGGAAAAACTGCAATCAATTAGACGACTAAAAAATTGGACACCACAGTAGAAGTTGCACTAAATTGTAGGTAAGAATTCATCAGAAATATATGCGAAATGAAATTTAATGTAAGATAACAGAGAAAACAAAACTCATAACTCAGTCTTTACGGAATCAGGAATATTTGGATTACTTTGCATTAATTTTCCAAAAGAAAGAAATTCTCTATTACAATCGGCCAAGAAAGGTCCAACCCTAGTTCCCATTTCAAAATGCATATTTATACAAACTTCTAAACATTCGGATCTCAATCTTTCCAGAATTTTTCGGTTACAAAATGCGAAATTTAAGCATTTCCCTTCTTTGTCTTTGTCCTCCTTCATGTGGGTAGAGCACCTTCCTTTCTTTACTCTTCGGGTTCTAAAAATAGAACAGGAAGACACTTGTCATTATTTGGCATTGAAAACCTGCCCCTTCACCTGCTTGGTGCAAGTGACGCACCTCTCCACCAACTGGGCTATCAACCTGGACGGCTCTGCTTGGTTGTTTTCCCCAAAAGTGTAACAATCCTTAGCTAATTGTGGCAGCCTTCCCCCTACTTATCGGTCTTCAGTGATGATAGAACATAACTGTACACTAGGTTTTATTAACCATTTATTCACTTGGAATATATCAGTCTAGCTTATCTATGATATTTCAGCCTGCTCTTTTTCCTAGTTCTCCTTGATATTGAGAAGGTGCTTGGTTATATCGATCTGGCCCAGTGTCCTAGCACTGCTTTCCCTATCAAGATCCAACAAACTTGCATTTATCAAGACGAAAGTTTCTTCACAAGAATTTATCATTTCTTTAGCTCATTCTCTGTTTTCTGATATATTACGCTCCCACGCCTTCAGCAAGATATTTCCTCTGGTTTGCTCTAGGATGGAAATCCTGGAACTACTAACCATTTATTTTTTCATCGTGGCTATAAAAGCCTCTTGGAAAGCGACCCGAGCCGCTCCAACTTTTCTTTCTCTCAAAGAAATGTCTTCCAGTACTTGGTCAATGGTCTGGAAATGGTTTTGGATGGCCTCCACTTTAGCAAGTAAATCTTGCTAAGCTACTGACACTCTTTTTCGAATTTCAATGGCTTGGGATTTGAATATCCTGATATCTATAACCTGGATCTCGGAAGAATTCAACTTTACCTGTAACTGCCTTATCAGTTCTTCTTGTTGGCTTACCTGTGCTCAGCTGGTCTGGGCCAACTGATGTGTTTGCTCAAGATCAGATATGAGCTGCTCGATTTCCTTTTGATCGGCTGCTCTGGCTTGTTCCAGACCTGTGTTCACCTGATCTTTGGCATTTTCCTCTGTTGTAGCTAGCTTAGCCTCCAATTTACTGATCAAGTGGTTCTTCTGCTTTAATTGCTCCTTTAGAGATCCAGCGGAATATTGGTTGGCTGAAGAAAAAGCCCCCAATGTTCCTGCTATCTGAGTGATGAATTCCTCCTTTTTCATGGCCTTCCCATCGGCTAGGATTTTAAATTTTTTGGCTACTGTGCCCACTTCTCGGTAAATATCTTGCTTCACGACAACCTTTCTCTTCTTATCGAAGAAAAATTCATTCGGAGGAAACTCTTCTACAGTAATAGGCTTCAGTTCCTCGCCAAAAATCCACCCCGCATCGGGGGTCGCCTTTGTGAACTGTAGGGGAGTGATAGAAGTGATGGGACTGACGATTTCCTTGGATAGTTTATGTGGGATCACAATAGTGTCTGGATTACTCGATGCGGGCGATGGCATGACACTTACCCCTTGTGAGAGTACTTCTTCTTGGCTCTGGACTGAATCGCCTGGTGCAACCGCTTCTAAGCTTCCTTCCTCTAGGTTGGGGATCTCAGCTTCCTGTTCCGGGTTCCCAGTTTCTTCTGTCTTTTCCTGATTTTCCTCTCGGTCAACACCTGAATCCTTTGTGTCCTTGGATTCCTTTTGTTGTATATCTATGGTCCATGGGTTCTTACCCTATAAAACTGGGGGAAGGCAGCTACGTCAGTGTTCCTGAAACTTGAAAAGATCGGCCCTATCCCTAGGCGACAGGGCTTGAATCCGGCTTAGGACCTCATCATAGGATCTCGCACCTCAGAAGAGGTCGTCATGAGGTGAGTGCTCATGTTCGTGTATTTTCAGGCCACAACTCGCCATGTGATTACTCACGACCTTATGTGGGTCATGTTTCCTGAACTCGATGTTGACAAATTTAAATTCCTCCAAGGCCATAGCCTCGGCTTTGGTGTGTCCGAAATCTAATAAAGAATATTTATTAAAATGAATGGGGAAGGGTGGCCATACCTTCTTCGAAAAACCTTTAAGTTCTTTTCTTATGCCACGGAGCACTGTTTGCCTGGCGATTTCGCGGCATACCAGCTTATCCGGTACAAATAGTGGTAGAGCATATGGGGGAACCAAGGCGCCGAAAACCCTGATGTATGAAAATTCTACTTCTACATACCAATCATCCACACTACTCAAGTTGGTGGCAATGTTATCTGAAATCCTGGGCAGTGGGTTACCGAAGATGGAGACATGCATCGGTACCATTACCCAATTGAAAATTTCGTATATGAATTATGTGGCCTTATCCTCCCAAAGTTTTGATTGATAGACATGGATAGGCTCAGCATTAGACAGAGTCTAGCTACAGTTCATTAGAGGGAAAGGCGTCATGAAACAAATAGCGTCCATGACATAGGCAGACATGAAAAATGAGACTGCCTTCTCGCTCACCTTCTACGCTTGATATTCAGTAATTCGATGGGTTAGACTGTCTGACAAAAGTTTGGCCCAGTCGAAAGAACAACCTTCAGTGACTGTATAAATCAGAGGCACCCACGGGAGGAAAAAGTGTGTGGTGTCCTTCCTCCCATACAACCTACAGGCCATCATTGCTATATACCTGAATGGCGGCTCCAAAGAGGAGATTGAATAAATACCATTAGAATCTGCCCTAAATTTTGTGGGGTGTGAAACCCAATCCTTGATCAGCTTGGGCAAGGTTCTTCCATATTGCTCACATTCCTTCTCCTTGAAACCTTCCAGAAACTCGGCATTGTATGCGAAGTTTGGTGTGGGTGACAGTTGATACATTGCCTGCAAATGTTCCGTTCTAAAAGTCCCAACTGTCACCTTATGTTCACAGATGATAGTCCTGGTCAGGATATTTACATGGTCCAGCGCCCATATTATCATATCATAATAGGGAAGGATCCATGGCCTTGCCTCTATTTTGTGCATCTCTGCTTGAATGACAATTTTGTATTTGGTGGCCAAATCATCCTTCTCATTATCGTTGGAATCATCTGTACAATTCACCGATTCGGACTGAAGAATGTCGGAGATGTATGTCCAAGTTTTGACAGTATTAATACTTCGGGGTGAAGTATCGGAAACAGCATCTGAGCCCTGCCCTGAACTCTCAGCAGCCGCCTTGGATGCTTTTTGTGGAGCCATGATAGAAAACTCTGTGTTCAGATCTCCTGTAGTAAGAATTGTAAACACAGAAAGGAGTTATCTTGATGAAAAACAACTCTACGCGAAAATAGAAATAAAGTTGAACAAATAAAAGAAACTCCCTTGCTTTAATCTTTCAACTTTGCATGAGTCCTTGCTGACAGAATGATCAAATCGTTTAATGGAAATATTTAGGCATGAAATGAGATCTTATTTTTCATTAACTCATCAAGATTCAAATCAATGCCATAAATGCTTAAAAGATTTGTGAAAATAAAGAAATGCGGAAACATTCAAAAATCTCATCTGTAGACTGCGTACGTTAAAGGTCCTTTTAAGTCATTAATTAATTTAGTTAATTCCTTTAACTTTGTACCTTCAACCCTCGAAATCTCTTTTTGGCGTTCGTCGTCTCGGATAATTTTGTTCCTAGTCTTGGAAACCAAAATACCCGAAATCGCGATTGCGCGATTTAGTTAAAAAATCGTGATCTGACTTAAGTTCTTAATTAACCCATGCTTAATTAATAAAAATAGCGACTTCCTGACTTGGGGCTACAAAGATATAGTTTTTTGGAAGAGCGATTGTCGAGACGCAAAACCCCGATAGTGCTTAACTAGGGTTTAAAGTGACTTACCCCTGACACTAACATGGGTGAACTTTTGAAACTGTTTCGCAACTTTGCATATCGGAGTTTGGAAACCTTGCGACTTGTAACTCCTGAAGCGTGAAAGCGCGAGGTAATAAAAAGTGATAGACTTGCTTAGTGGTTAGGTGGCGGTGACTTAGGACTATAATGGCTATCGCCATTTCGCATGTCGGGGTAAACTTTTGATTGCAAGAATTATATTTCAACCACTTGTAAAAGGTGGCTCCAACATAGGCTCCAACTAGGGATCTCATCTTCCTGTGAGACGGGAAGAACAGTAGACCACGTGCCTGTATTGGGTGAATGGATTCATTGGTTTCTTTCAGCGAAACTTGTTTTAGGAAGGGGATACAGAGGGAAAAATAGATTTTGTCTTTACCTCTGAAAAGATTTTCAACATTCAATTGCGTTCTAAACTCAGCTGCAGCCCTTTCGATGACCTTCTCCTTCTCGACACTGAATTCAGGTCTGCTTTAAGATAATGGAAATAGTCCTAGGAAATTCAACAGATCCTGTGGTCTTTAGCTTGCATCAAAACGAAGTAAATTTCATGTTTTTAATCAGGGGGGTCCTGTTTGAACTTGGGATGCAGATTCGGTTTTTAAAAAGGCTGGTTACCAGAGTAGAGTGAAAATTACGTATGACAGCCTTACAGATATCTCAGATAGTGCTTCACTGCCAGCGAGCCTGTTCAATACCCCGGTGAAGTTATCTCACCACTTTGAATCGTAATTATGCATTTAAAAGCTGAGATGAGGGTAATCATTTATGAATTTCCTTTCATCGTCTTATTGGACTAGATGGGGGAAATCAAATATGAATTTTCTTTCACCATCTATCTTATATTTTATTTTTTAAAACACGAAGTGGGGGAAATTAGTTTGTATAAGGCATACCAGGGATGATATCTGTGAAATATTCGCAGTGGAGGTCTGTCAAATTGCTTTGATTACTTGGGACCAACCTTCTCTTAATTTTCAAAACACCTTAGCCCGCAGGGAAAATGGGAAAAATTACTTCCAGGGGCCTTCCTTTGAGAAAGCCTCAATCCTTCGAAGACTGTTTAAAAACCTAGAAGAGTCAGGATCAACCTATGCATAAGTTTGGTTAGTAGGAGACTGAGGAGTTTATGAGGACTGGCTTACTTTCCAAGGTCTTTTTTCCATCTTCCAAAGCTAAAACGTAACCTCTTCTTCCCCTGTAGGAAACCTGGAAAGGTGCTTGGCTTCTTAAGAAGGTAAATCCAAGGACAGAAAAAGGACGACAAAGAAAGGTCTCGAATTTTAAATACAGGGGTCATGGATTAAACCTGACTCTTGGAACCTTTTGTCTGAGACACTTTACTCTTTCTGCTTATTTTAATTACCTCTTATCTTTATCTAGCTGAAACTCTTAGGACCCAGAGTAAGAACTCATTCTTTTAATGACATATCATACTTATGAGATCATCAAAGCACTTTAGAGACCTTCATTTGAAATACAGACCTCTCTGGAATTCATACCTATTCCTTACCACTTCGTTCTCTTCTAAAATAATGAAAAATCTTTTCTATCACCTATTTTCGGCGAATTTATTCTCCAATATATGATCGTTTTTTTATTCCTTTCGCTCGTTTGGGCTGCAAGCCAGGATCCTATAAGGGGACAACACGAAGAGTATCAGGGCTTAAAAAGAATTGAATGCGTTAAAAATTTTGTATCTCTACTTCTAGAAAAACACTGACCTATTTTATTTGTGATGAAAGTAGACTTACTAAAGAAAAATTCTGAAATGAAAAAGAAAACACAAACTGGTATATACAGTGGAAGTTTGGAAACCATTTATTGCATATAGTGCTTTAAATAACGCCCATTGACAGGGGCGTTGAGGATTTTACCATCCAAATTCTCTAATAGAAACGAATTTTTTCCTTTAGGAGCTGTGACTTTGAATGGTCCATACCATATATGATCAAATTTACCATGTTTTGTCGAGTCTTCCTTCCTAGCATCAAATTTCAAAACCAAATCGTCGGGGAGAAATTCTATGTCCTTGGATTTACAATCGAATAACGCTTTCATGTTGTCCTGGTATTTCTACAGCCTTTCATCCACTTCGGCCCTGTGTTGTTGGACTTCAATCAGCTGGTTTATTCTTCTTGTGACATGATTTGGTTCTTGTTTCTCATCTTGCCAAAGTTTCATTACGGGAAGCGCTATATTTATAGGAAATACTACGTCGGTCCCGTATACCATTTGGAAAGGAGAAGTGCCGATAGTTTTTTTTGTACCTATCTGATTCGCCCACAAAGCATGTTTCAAATGCACATGCCAAGATTTTTTGTTTTCGCTCAACACTTTCTTAATTATAGTGATTAGACTCTTGTTTGAAGACTCGGCTAGCCCATTTCCTTGGGGGTAATATGTCATGGAATGACCAAGCACTATATTATACTTTTGGCAAAAGCTGACCATAGCCATAGATTTAAATGCCTGGGCGTTATCTGTGACTATCTTTCGGGGGTAGCCAAATCTAGACAAAATGTTCTCTTCTAGAAAATCCATTACCACCGAATCTGTTGCCTTTCTAGTTGGAATAGCCTCCACCCATTTGGTGAAGTAATCTATAGCAGTCAGGATCCATTTATGTTCAGCGCTAGAATGAGGGTTAATTTTGCTTATAAAATCTAGTCACCATTGTTCAAAAGGGGTTTTCGTTTTGACCGGAACCAACGGTAGCGTTGGGAGTTTGTGCTTGCCTGCGAACAATTGGCAAGGGTTACAGGATCTGACTTTGGCGCTGATGTCTGAGACTAGTTTGGGCCAATAATATCCTACCCTCGGGATCTTATAAGTCATTTCCCTCCAGGTGTGATGTCCTCCACACACTCCTTCGCGAAATTCGTTTATGACCTTCTTTGTTTCTGATTCAATTAAACAAACCAATAGGAATCCTAGTGGGTCCTTCCAATACAATTGGTTTTTGGATATACAGTACTTCACCGCATGCAGCTTCAACATCCTGGCTTTAGATGGGGATAGGTCGCTCGGACATTTCAAGGTCAGCAGGTAGGACACTATGTCTTTATACCAATCTGATGAGGCAAACTTCTCTTCAATTCTGATTGCAATTATTTGTTCATCAAGCTCGTTGATGTCCACACACTCTTCACATCCCTGTAGGCCATTTATTCCGAGGGCTCTGAAATTTGATTCAGCTAAGAGCTTATCCAAACCTTGTCATTTTACTAGTCTCGTCGGTTTTATCTCCAGATCAAATTCTTGAATTTTAGCAAGCCACCATCCCCTTTTCCCATCACTGTCGGACTGAACCAAAATGTCTTTTACGGAACTGGTGGGTATGTACGCAATTACCTTGGAATGTAGCACGTAGGTTCTGAAAGCCTTTAACACCTTCACCATAGTATATGCTTTTTTTTCCATTATATCGTATCTGAGTTCAACGTCTCTAAGACTTTTGCTAAAAAAGGCTATTGGTTTCTCGAAACCTTCTTCATTTTTCTGGAGGAGTACCATGGCAAGTGTGTGTTCGAAGGTGAACGCGAAAATCAGAAAATCTTTTAGATAATCAAGGCTTGCCAGTACGGGCGCCTCTCTTATAACCTTCTTGATGCATGCAAACGATGCTTTGGCTTCTGTTGTCCATTTCACTTCGTTGTTCTTCTTTAGCATATATGTGATCAACTTCACGATTTCAGCAAAGTTTGGGATAAATCTCCTCAAAAAAATTATTTTTCCTAAGAATGACTGAATATCTTTTACATTCCTAGGGATATTTATGGTGTCTATAGCTTCAACCCTCTTAGGATCAATTTTAATTCCATCTCGAGACACAATATGGCCCAAGAGTTTATCTTCTTGCATAGTAAAGTGAGACTTTTTGGGGTTTAAAGACAAACCAAACCTGCGGCATTTCTCAAATGTCTTCTTGAGATGTATCAAATGATCTTCATCAGATTTAGAAAAAACGGTTAGATCATCGGGGTAGATAACCACGAATTTGTCCCTTTCGCCAATGAAAGCGATATCCATAGCACGTTGGAAAGTAGCACCTGCATTCATTAAACCAAAAGGCATCTTGTCATACATAAATGTACCCCAAGGGGTGGTGAAGGTTTTTTTTCTTTATCATGCTCGTTGACAACAATTTGGTTGTACCCGGAAAACCCATCGATCATCGACATCCTATTTTCCCCAACTACTTTTTCTAAAATGTGATCCATTTTGGGTAGAGGGTAATTATCTTTGAGGGAGGACTTATTTAGATTTCTAAAATTAATACACAGTCTGATCTCCCCACTTTTCTTTCTAACCAAGACCAGGTTTGCTACCCAGTCGGAGTATCTCAGTGGTACGATTATTTTTGCGTCCAGTAGTTTTTTGACTTCCCTTTCGACCACGGGCAATAAAATAGGATTGATTTGTCTGAGTTTTTGTCTAAAATGTTTGACACCAGGCGTTAGGGGTATCTTGTGTTCAATCACAGTGGTGTCATAGGTTCTCAGCTCTTCATATGACCAAGCGAAAACGTCTTTATACCGCCCGAGTAAGTCCTTATACTTGCTTTTCACCTCGGGAGGAAGGTACTTTGATACTTTTACTATCCTAAGCTCCTCTTTGGTCCCTATGTCGCAGTCTTCAACCTCTTCTGGTTGGGGTTGAAAAGAAGATTTTAAGGGCATATCATATTGGTCGAACAGTCTCTCCAGAGTGATTAGTCCCTTTGGAATCTGATTGTTCTTTAAAACCAACATGCGATGATTAGTGATCTTTTCCTGGAACCCTTGAGGATCCTCTCCCTCTATCATGATCCATGTGTGGTCATTTTAGTTTTCTTGGTCAATGTGAGTTTAGGCGAAGTCATCCACCATCTCGAGGAACTTCCTTATTTGTTCATCATCTTCAAACACTTTCCAGTGTTGGATGTTGTTTGGTATGGAAGGTTTGTTCCTCACTTCTATGTGATACCTTAGTTTGAAAGTTGTAGGGGGAGTGAACGTTGAGGTTTCTTTGGCTAATGAATCGGCTTGCAAGTTTTCAGAGCGTGGGATGAAATGAACATTTACCGATGAGAAGAAATTTTCTATTAAATCCCAAGTGCAATTCCTGTAAGATCTTAATCTTGGGTGTTTGGCCTAGTATTGCCGATTTATCTATTTCACTATCAACTCTACGTCTCCGTATACTTCCAAGTTCTTTATGTTCAGTTTCCTGGCAGCTTCCAACCCTAAGACTAGAGCCTCATACTCACATACGTTATTGATGTAGTCTATATCCCACTGAAGCCTGTAAGAGAAAAGAATCACAAATTCATTTTCAGGTGCTACAAACAATACTCTTGCACCTGCTCCTTCATATGACAAAGCACCGTCAAAAAACATTTTCCAAATTCTAGTGCTATACATATTTTCGTCTATCTTTCCTTATTCATTTTCACTTATGTAATTGTCTTCTATACAACTATTTACACCATCATCAAAAGACAAAATACAATTCCCTAGAGCTTGATCGACAACATAAACAGGATAATTGTTAGGATTCTGTGGGTCGCTCACTGTGTATGCTAGCCTCATTTACCTGTATAGCATAGTAAATTGTCCACCAAACAAAAGAATCGCGGCGTAGGTCATGTCTAGTTGAAGAGACCCCCCAACTTTGGCTCCCCACGACCTAGATAGTAGCAAGCCATACTTCGGAGGTATATCGGCGATAACTACATCCATCAGGACGCTTTTCATCGGAACATGTGCAAGAGTGACTACTAAATCTTTTATCATACCCATGCACTTAACTCTCCTTGAATCGAAAGAGTATAGATCTTCATAAGGCCTGGTGATATTGAGGTCTAGTCTATCCATAATAGACTTGGGAATCACATTATGTGAGGCTCCAGAGTCTAGCATGCAGTTATGCAACAATCGATCATGCACATTTAGGGTAATATAGAAGGGAGCGACGATGTTTCTGACACCCTCAAAATGTGGACCAAAAGTGATATTAGGCTTATCATCTTCCAAGTTTATCACGTCAGAGTGACTTTCTGAACCCAAAAAACCTATCATTTTGGTTATCTGCTTTCGATACACAGGATTCTTTACTAATTCGACCAGAGGGATTGGTATTTTGATCTTATTTATCTCATTTTCAAGGTTGAAACCTCCACTACCTTTGTTTGTTTCTCTGGTTGAAACCTCGGACTCCTTCTTTTCCAATTTATTTGTTTGTGCTGATTTATTTTCCGTGAGTTTATTTACCGGTATATGTGTTTCAGCTATCTTAATTTATTTTGCTTGGGTCTCAACCTCTTTTACTTTGGGATTCTGTGAATCTACCCCTTTTATTTTGCTATTAGGTATCTCGGTCTCCTTTGGGGAAGGCTCTTATATTTCACCTATAGGAAGAATTTTCTTGGGTTGAGGAGTCAACACAGGTTTGTTTTTAGGCCTCAGGTTGTACTTATGTTGGACCTCGGCCATTATAGAATCGGTCATTTGTTGATAGACAGAAACATCAGTGTTGTTTATGTCATCATCTTTATTTGACGGTTGTTGAGTGTCCAAGGACTTCTCATAATATTATTTAGTTAAATAAGGTTTTGAGCAGTCGTCACCCAAATTTGTCATGTCTTCTTCCAGATCCTTGAAATCTTGCAGGTCGTTTCCTCCTATAAAATTTTCATTTTTTAAAAGAGTTTGAATTTTTTGGTCTTCATTTTTAATCTGTCTTTGTTGATTTTGAGGGTTGGGGTTTCTTCTGAATTCCCTCTTAACGAAAGGATATGCCTTGGATTGATCTAGCTCCATTCTGGAAATCTTATTTGATAACTCTTTAATTATCCTAGCCATGTCATCCATTTTATCATCTAAGGATCTACTAGGCCCTAAGGGTCTCGCTTGTTCCCTAAAACGTTTGGTTTCTCGATTTCGCGTTTCTACTTTTGTTTTTAATTTACCAGAAGCCATCATGTTAGATTCGATCTCTATGGAATCATCTTGCATTTGGGTCAGGGTATCCCCTCTCCTTTCTCTCAAAAGAGGTGCGAAATCGGGTTCGAAGGCTCCCGCAAAGGTTACCTTGGCTGCAGGTTGGGATGGTTTAACTTCGACTGGGATCTTATTATATAACTTGTTAAACCTTTGAATGAATTCCATAAAAGTTTCCAAATTCTTTTTCTTTAAAGACCCGAACTCGGACAAATAATACAAATGGTCTTTTCTTTCGCCCCATTGTCTAAGAAAAGAGTCTTCTAGGGAATCATAGGATAATATCAAACCTGTAGGTAGACTTCGAAACCAGGTTCGTACCTTTCCTTCGAAGGTCTGAACAAATAACCTCGAATATCCGTCTTTGTGTTCTAGACCTAGGATATCTGTGAACTGATCGAAGAAATTTATATGTTCGACTGCGGTCAGGTCCCCTTCCCCCATAAATTTAGGTAAGTTTTTCATGTAGTTTTCAGGAAGGTCGTGAAGAGGGACAGGCAGGACCAGAGGCGCATATATGGCAGCTAATTTAGCGAAAACTCTGGGAGGTGGGGGCAGCCCTTGGCCCCCCCCTCCTCCTCCTAGAGCCCCTCCACCTCCTCCTCCTAAAACTCCTCCACCTCCCCCTCTTGCAGCTACCATCGGTAGTATTGTATAGGAAAACGGTGCGTTATACAGAGGGTTCTAGAACACTAAAAGTGAATCTTTAGCTCCTTCGAGGGACGAAAAAACTGAAGAAGGGTGAAAAGGGATGCGAGGACTTGGTTCCTCGGATTTGCAAGAGATGTAATTAGGGGAACCCGCGGGAGTGGAATCCGAGTATATGGTATACTCTTCGAGACTCGGTGAGGTAGGGAAATCTAACTTAAGGGTCGACGGGATATCGATCAATGGTAATTTTACTGAGGCATTTTCACCTTTATGTACGCCAGAGGTTGTCGGATGAATTTCATTTTTAACTTCAGGGAGAGATAAAGTTGGGTTGGGGGTTTTAGGGGGGGATTCTTGCGAAGTTATAGGTTCAAAAGAAATCTCGGCCTTGGGTTGTGTGTACCTAAGCTAGTAGGCTACAGTGGTTGGCTTAAGGGAACCTCTTGTTTTCAGTATTCTTTCGGGATCGGAAATGGGCATGGTCGGTTTACCATCCATGTTTTGTCTGGTGTTCCTTCGACCGGATGCCAACTTACTTAAACGTGGAGTCGCCAAGTGAATGATAAAAAAAAATACTTTAGAAGGTGTTCACTATCAAAGGGTAGAAACTTGCAAAAATGTCGTTCTCCCAGGGAAAACTTTGTCCCCAGCAACGACGCCAGAAATATGTTGTTCCAGAGTTTGTACTTAAGGATAGAAAGTACAGGGTCTAGGCATCTAAAAGTGAGTAAAAGATAAAAAGGGAAAAAATCAACCTTCGAGAAAAGGAAGCTAAGGTTGATTTCTAAGTTGGCTCTGTCTCTCTTCCAAATGTTCCTGGATACTTATATCCCGTTCAATTGCAGCCCATGAACGTTCGAGTTCGACCTGCGTGATGGCGGTTTTAAGTATGGTGTCAAAAAGGTTCAAAGCGATGTTGGTTTGATCCGATAGGCCAAGCTCAATGTTGGGTTGTCTTGCAAAGGGAACAGTCATGGAGGAACAAAAAATGAAAAAAAAGTTTGAGGTTTAAAATGCTACTTCTATTTTTTGACCGTATGAAATAGAACTTTCAAAATTTGATGTTAAAGGTAGAACGCAAACCAAAGGCCTTCTCCCGTAACTGAGTTAACTTTTTAAAGAATCATGTATGAAATGTGAGAAAACATTAAGTCGTCAACAATGCGAGGCTCCTATCAAGGGAGAATCTCGCCCTGTAAACAGAAGAAGAAGAAGGCAAGAAGTAATCTGACGAAGCATAAAATATAGAGATCTAAAAAGTTCACAGGTCTTGTACCTGCTGATAGTCGATACAGAGGAAAAACTGCAAGCGATTAGGCGACTAAAAAATTGGTCACCACAGTAGAAGTTGCACTAAATTGTAGCTAAGCATTCATCAGAAATATATGCGAAATAAAATTTAATGTAAGATAACAGAGAAAACAAATCTCATAACTCAGTCTTTACGGAATCAGGAATCTTCGGATTGCTTTGCATTAATTTTCCAAAAGAAAGAAAGTCTCTATTACAATCGACCAAGAAAGGTCCAGCCCCAGTTCCCATTTCAAAATGCATATTTATACAAACTTCTAAACATTCGGATCTCAATCGTTCAAGAAGTTTTCGGTTACAAAATGGGAAATTTAAGCGTTTCGCTTCTTTGTCTTTGTCCTCCTTCATGTGGGTAGAGCACCTTCCTTTCTTTACTCTTTGGGTTCTAACAATAGAACAGGCAGACACTTGTCATTATTTGGCATCGAAAACCTGCCCCTTCGCCTGCTTGGTGCAAGTGACGCACCTCTCCACCAACTGGGATATCAACCTAGAAGGCTCTGCTTGGTTGTTTGTCTCAAAAGGGTAACAATCCTTCGCTAACTGTGGCAGCCTTCCCCCTACTTGTCAGTCTTCAGTGAAGATAGAACATAACTATACACTAGGTTTTATTAACCATTTATCCACTTGGAATATATCAGTCTAGCTTATCTGTGATATTTCAGCCTGCTCTTTTTCCTCGTTCTCCTTGATATTGAGCAGGTGCTTGGCTATATCGATCTGGCCCAGTGTCCCAGTGTTACTTTCCCTGTCGAGATCTGACAAACTTGCATTTATCAAGATGAAATTTTCTTCACAAGAATTTCTCATTTCTTTAGCTCGTTCTCTGTTTTCTGATATATTATGCTCCATGCCTTCAGCAAGATATTTCCTCTGGTTTTCTCTGGGATGGAAATCCTGAAACTACGGACCATTTCTTTTTTCGTCATGGCTATAATAGCCTCTTGGAAAGAGACCCGAGCCGCTCCAGCTTCTCTTTCTCTCAAACAAATGTCTTCCAGTACTTGGTCAATGGTCTGGAAATGGTTTTGGATGGCCTCCACTTTAGCAAGTAAATCTTGTTGAGCTACTGACACTCTTTTCCGGATTTCAATGGCTTGGGATTTGAATATCCCGATATCTATAACGTGGCTCTCGGCAGAATTCAACTTTACCTGTAACTGCCTTATTAGTTCTTCTTGTTGGCTTACCTGTGCTCGGTTGGTCTGGGCCAACTGATGTGTTTGCTCGAGATCGGATCTGAGATGCTCGATTTCCTTTTGATCGGCTACTCTGGCTTGTTCCAGACCTGTGTTCACCTGATCTCTGGCATTTTCCTCTGTTGTAGCCAGCTTAGCCTCCAATTTACTGATCAAGCGGCTCTTCCACTTTAACTGCTCCTTTAGAGATCCAACGGAATATTGGTTGGTTGAAGCAAAAGCCCCCAACGTTCCTGCTATCTGAGGCGTGAATTCCTCCTTTTTCATGGCCTTCCCATCGGCTAGGATTTTAATTTTTTTGGCTATTGTGCCCGCTTCTCGATAAATCTCTTGCTTCGCGACAGCCTTTCTCTTCTTATCGAAGAAAAATTCATTCGGAGGCAACTCTTCTACAGTAATAGGCTTCAGTTCCTCGCCAAAAATCCACCCCGCATCGGGGGTCCCCTTTGTGAACTGTAGGGGAGTGATAGAAGCGATGGGAATGTAGATTTCCTTGGATGGTTTCTGTGGGATCACAATCATGTCTGGCTTGCTTGATGCGGGCAATGGCGTGACACTTACCCCTTGTGAGATTACTTCTGCTTGGCTCTGTACTGACTTGCCCGGTGCAACCGCTTCTGAGCTTCCTTCCTCTAGGTTGGGGATCTCAGCTTCCTGTTCTGGGTTCCCTGTTTCTTCTGTCTTTTCCTGATTTTCCTCCCGGTCAAGACCTGAATCCTTTGGGTCCTTGGCTTCCATTTACTATATATCTATGGCCTATGGGTTCTTACCCTGTAAAACTGGGGGAAGGAATCTTCGATGGTGTTCCTGAAACTTGAAAAGATTGGCCCTATCCCCAGGCGACAGGGCTTGAATCTGGCTTAGGACCTTAGCATAGGATCTCGCACCTCGGAAGAGGTCATCATGAGGCGAGTGCTCATGTTCGTATCTTTTCAGGCCACAACTCACCATGTGATTACTCATGACCTTATGTGGGTCATGTTTCCTAAACTCGATGTTGACAAATTTAAATTCCTCCAAGGTCATAGCCTCGACTTTGGCGTGTCTGAAATCTAATAAAGAATATGTATTAAAATGAATGGGGAAGGGGGGCCATACCTTCTTCGAAAAACCTTTAAGTTCTTTGCTTATGCCACCGAGCACGGTTTGCCTGGCGATTTCACAGCATACCAGCTTATCCGACACGAATAGTGGTAGAGCATATGGGGGAACCGAGGCGCCGAAAACCCTGATGTATGAAAATTATGCTTCTACATACTAATCAGCCTCACTACTCAAGTTGGTGGCGATGTTATCTGAAATCCTGGGCAGTGGGTTACCGAAGATGGAGACATGCATCCGTACCATTACCCAATTTAAAATCTCGTATATGAATTATGTGGCCTTATCCTCCCAAAGTTTTGAGTGATAGACATGGATGGGCTCAGCATTAAACGGAGTCCAGCTCCAGCTCATTAGAGGGAAAGGTGTCATGAAACAAATAGCGTCCATGATGTAGGCGGACATGAAAAATGAGGTTGTATTCTCGCTCGCCTTCTGCGCTCGATATTTGGTAATTCGACGGGTTAGACTGTCTGACAACAGTTTGGCCCAGTCGAAAGATGTAATGACCCTTTTCTTATTACTATGAATAATTTCATAAATAAACCTAAACATTGGCTAAATTATAATTAATTATTATATAACCTTAATTGATTACAAGTTATTAATTAATTATTTTGATTATACTTAGCTGAAGTATGATTAA
>ML778521.1:986705-1025704 GCA_009831015.1 Picea engelmannii
AAAAGATAAGATAATTAATATGAACTAAATGAAGGGATAAGGTGGTTGGTGGGGAGTGAAGGTTCGGGGGGCGGTGATGGAGGCATAAGGCAAGGAGGAGGATTCAATTGGGGGGGATTCTTTTGAGGCAGTCTACGAGAGGACATTTTGGGGAGCTTTGAGACAGAGTTAGAACAGTGGATTTTACAGTGCACACCGGGGCTGAGGGGTTTTGGGCTCGGAGGGCTAGGACGTCCGTAGATGTCCTAGGGCCAGGCGTACTGGTCGGTAGGGTGGTTGGTTTTGGGGTGTCGAAGGAGCAAGCTGCTGCGGATTTGTTGCGGATTGGTTCAAGCGAAGGGAGACAGCATCAGAACGAGGTATTTCACATGTTATGAAATTTGTTATATAAATTTAGCTTGTATGCAAATGGTTATGTGAATTGTTAATTTATTTATCAAAAAATGGGAGCGTATATGCTAGATTAAATGAAAGTTTAGTAAATTTCAAATTAATGTTCCATTTTATTTTCTGGTAGTTTAATTGAAATCACGGTCACTACAAAAGAACAACCTTCAGCGACTGTATAAATCAGAGGCACCCACGGGAGGAAAATGTGTGTGGTGTCCTCCCTCCCATACAACCTACATGCCATCATTGTTATATACCTGAATGGAGGCTCTAAAGAGGAGATTGATTAAATACCATTAGAATCTGCCCTAAATTTTGCGGGGTGTGAAACCCAATCCTTGATTAGCTCGGGCAAGGTTCTACCATATTGCTCACATTCCTTCTCCTTGAAACCTTCCAGAAACTCGACATTGTATGCAAAGTTTGGTGTGGGTGACAGCTAATACATTGCCTGCAAATGTTTCGGTCTAAAAGTCCCAACCGTCACCTTCTGTTCGTTGATGATAGTCCTGGTCAGGATTTCCACATGGTCCAGTGCCCATCTGATCATATCATAATAGGGAAGGAGTCGTGGCCTTGCCACTATTTTGTGCATCTCTTCTTGAATGACGATTTTGTATTTGGTGGCCAAATCATCCTTCTCGTTATTGTTGGAATCATCTGAAAAATTCACCGATTCAGACTGAAGAATGTCGGAGATGTATGTCCAGGTTTTGACAGTATTAATACTTCGGGGTGAAGTATCGGAAACAACATCTGAGCCCTGCCCTGAACTCTCGGCAGCCGCTTTGAACACTTTTTGTGGAGCCATGATAGAAAACTTTGTGTTCAGATCTCTTGTAGTAAGAATTGTAAACACAGAAAGGAGTTATCTCGATGAAAAACAACTCTGCGCGAAAATAGAAATAAAATTGAACAAATAAAAGAAACTCCCTTGCTTTAATCTTTCAACTTTGCGTGAGTCTTTACTGACAGAACGGTCAAATCATTTAATGGAAAGATTTAGGCGTGAAATGAGATCTTATTTTTCATTAACTCATCAAGATTCAAATCAATGCCACAAATGATTAAAAGATTTTGTAAAATAAAGAAATGCGGAAACATTTAAAAATCTCATCTATAGACTATGTACGTTAAAGGTCCTTTTAAGGCATTAATTAATTTAGTTAATTCCTTTAACTTTGTACCTTCAACCCTCAAAATCTTTTTTCGGTGTTTGTCATCTCGGATAATTTCGTTCCTAGTCTTGGAAACCAAAATACCCGTAATCGCGATGGAGCGATTTAGTTAAAAAATCGTGATCTGACTTAAGTTCTTAATTAATCCATGCTTAATTAATAAAAATCGCGACTTCGCGACTCGGGGCTACGAAGGTATAGTTTTTGGAAGAGAGATTTTCGAGTTGCGAAACCCTGACAATGCTTAACTAGAGTTTAAAGTGACTTACCCTTGACACTAACCTGGGTGAACTTTTGAAACTGTTTCGCGACTTTGCATATCGGAGTTTGGAAACCTTGAGACTTGTAACTCCCGAAGCACGAAAGCGCGAGGTAATAAAAAGTGATAGACTTGCTTAATGGTTAGGTGACGGTGACTTGGGACTATAACGGTTATCGCCATTTCGCATGTCGAGGTAAACTTTTGATTGCAAGAATTATATTTCAAACACTTGTAAAAGGCAGCTCCAACAGGAAGTACGGATTATTTTGTGGTAATGACCCGTAAGGTGCATAGGAAGGTGTAGCTCTTTCACTAGTGCTCAGGGTGTAAGGTGAGGTAGAGGGGTAGCAGAACTTGGTTGAATAGTTAGGTGCATCATGGGTGTCGGCAAGGGTCCACTCATGGGTGGAGGGAGGAAAGCAGGGTATGGATGTTGATAAGGGGGGGAAGGGTAATAAGGGGGTTCGCCATACATCGGTGGATATTGGGGTGTACCATACATAGGTGGTGGTTGGATGTACGGGTTGTGGTATGTTGTGGTACTAATCAATCCATCTGTTGAGTGAGACATCCCAAGTTTGTCCTAGCCGAATGGTATGGGTCTGAGGGTGTTAGGCAGTACTGTGTATAAGTATCCCGACTGAGCATAAATGAGGTCATATTGTTGGGCTTTGTTGATGGTTGCCTCTTCAGTTTGGGGGAAGGTGGAAGCCACATCTTTGGTAAGGAGAGGGACGAGAGATCTGAGAAACCAATCAAGGCATTGTTCTTTGGTGGTTTATGCTTTGCATAAACTATGTCATCAACGCCACTCGTGAATGTGGTTGGCGATATGTGTGGCTGAGGTTTGTTTAAACTCGGAGAGAAGTTATAGACCATTGTCATGGTGAACTGGTAGTTCAAATAAGGTCAAAAAAAATTTGGCCAATGATTCAAAAGTCACATGGGACCCTGATTTTTCATCCACATACCACTTGGATGATGGACCTGTGAGTGTGCATTGAAATATCCTTAATTGTACGGAGTCGTCCATGATGTTGTTTGAAGAGCACCATAAGTGGAAGGTCATGATATGGTTGGCGAGATCTTCTCCTGCCTTTCATTCAAACTTGGGAATGTCCGAAGGTCGTTTGGTAGGTATTGCAGGCCATGTGGGGTCGTGAAATATAGGATCATTTGTGATCTTACTCGGATCTGGTATGTTGAGGGAGGCCAAATATGGCATGAAGAGTGGCGTTGGAGGATTAATTCCAGCCATGGTGTGAGCAGGTAGTGGACTTGACCCTTGAGGGGGTTTTGGTGGGGGTGTACTTCTCCCTTAGGAAGAAGTGTACCCTCCACCTCCCTGTGAGGGGGAGATAGTGGATGGATGACCTTAAGAAGTGGAACCATGCAAAGCTTATCCCAAAATGGTAGCACTCACAGGGTGTGAGATGGTTGGTCCGGTGAGTTGGTGAAACTAGGAAATCCTCCTAGGATAGGAGGGAGAGGAGGGATATTTTGCAAGTGTCTGGAATGACGGGGATTCTGTGGGTCCCCTATGATGTCTGACTAGCAAAGTGGAATGTGTGCAAAATGGTGATGAGAGAAGCAAATGAACAAGAGACTTGTATAATATGGACTTTCACAATATATCTCACAATTGCATGTAATCAAAAGAGCATCATAAATAAATCAATTGAAAATAAGCATACATGTGGGTAGGTGGATTATGTCCACTTGGGAGAACAAAGAAAAAAAATGCTTGTATCCTAAAAAGACGTAACGTCCTTCCTCTCAAATAGCACTAGACCTTCCAATAGCACTCAACAGTGGGGTCTGAAGCCACTGGAAGAGGAACTAGTGAAGGATGAAATAATAAGTTATAATTAGGGGTAGAGGGTGCATATCCCAAAAGAGCTGGCGATATTTCCCAATAGCCACACAAAATCTGATCAAGGTGCAATTGCAGCCCACGATTGCCACCTGGGTAGATGTCCTAAAATTGGCCACTAGGTACCTCAGTCAAAGTGCGACATTTAGATTTTCAGCCTCAGAAATGGGTGACAGGCTGGATCCCTTCCAAGAGGTGGGTGCCTCAAAGGGGGACGCACAGAACAATCGGACCTCGGCCTTTGACCCTTCATGGGTATCTCCCTTCCTTATGGTGTTAGGAACACTTGACTTTGAGGATTTTAAAGTTCCCTATTTGTCAACTTCTAATGTTTGAAGATATGAGAACCAGATAACGGGGAGTTATTTGGATTCCTATCCCTGGGATCCTACCTAAACTAAAAAATTTCTTTTGGCACCTCCTGTGGAGGAAAACTTAGTGAGTTTTTAGAAAGAAAAAAAAAAGATGTGGTTGTTTGAGAGATTGGGGGTGTGAACCAATCTCGTTTGAATTAAGTGGGAATGGATAATTCCTTCAAGAAATAGTGGGATGTTTTGGAATCCCTTTGGAAGAAACCTACTCCAACCTCCACAATTCAAGATGAAATTATGTGAGTGATTAGTGACTTTGTGTGTGATCAAGTGATAAAATGTGCTAATTTTTTTTTTAATAAATTAGGTGTCACCTTGCAACATGTGGACTTCCTGTGGTCCTTACAATTCTTGATTATCTATCTTACTAGATGTCATCGGTACAACCTTGCGGATTTTTAATGTCCCTAAAGAACTAGCATGTGGACATATGGGTCCTTACCAATCCTTTAAACTCCCTAATGTGATTTAATCTAAGAAAGCTTCAAAGAACTATCCTATATTGCAAGCATGTGGGCATGTATGGGCCCGTTACAATAATCTTTAAACTCCCCTAATGATGTACACTAAGAAAGTAGCCTCAAAAACTATCCTAATTTTTGCAACATGTGGGCATGTATGGGCCCTTACAAATTTAAGATGTTTTGAAAAGAAACTAAGAGGATCCCTAGGGGGGCTTTGTCCTCTCCTAAAGATTTTGTTGTAAGGGAGATGAAATCTTCCCTCAATCATTTTTCTAGCTCTCAAGATCGCTCTATGGTGCGAGAGAAGAGCATACTCAATTATTGAAGTTTGATTTATGGTCCCAATGCAAGTGTTTATACATGTGATAGCAAATGATATTTAACTTAGCTTTTACAATAAAAACAAGCCATCCATATGGAAACTCAAAGCAAAAGAGGAGAAATATGGTTCTTTTTAACCCCCTAAGTGCCTATGTTTTGACTAACCCTTTATGTGGTAAGGGAATCTAAGTGTGGTGCATTTACAAGTTGCATAAAAGAAATATTTTGAAGGCTAGGGGCCTTCAAAACATCACAAAAAACTCTTACAATGTTGAAATTCTGGACAGATGCGCGGGTCACAGTTTAGACAGAGGCACATGTGGCACCAATGCGTAGAGAACCAGGGACATGTTGGCACACTGTGCGTAGAATGCGCAGGGAAACACAGTGTTGTTGGCGCACAATGCTCATAAGGTGCGTCTGTAGACTGGAAAACCCGTGCACGTTCTAATACGCATCTGAGAGGAAAATTTTAGGTGGAATTCTCCTCTTCTAGCTCCAAATTCATCTCTTTGCAGGTAGGGCTACGTCGGTTATGATCCCTGCAATGCAAATAGGTCAAAAAGAAGTGCTCAAACAACCCAAATAGGGAGGAAATTGATATTTTATCCCTGGTATGGTCGCCAAACTGTTGTATCATTTTCACCACTTGAATGAGCAAAAGAGGGATACTTGCAAGTCTAGTTGGGCCTGCTAGACAGGACAGAGGTTAGTGTATGAATCAAATGACTCAATCACATGAAATAAACAAACAATTAAGCTAATAATAACTAAATAAACAAAACTAAAATGCATAAGGAAATTAGAACCACAATCAAATAATTGACCAATATTCATGCCACTAATGGAGAAATTGTATTAGTGGGCAAACACCAAAGAAAAAAGGGGGACTTATGGATCCCCTCTTCCTCCAAGGGAGGGCTCTTGAGTCCCCTATGTGAGAGCTCTTCTTACAAATGGAAAACTAGAAAGGAAATGGTGAAGAAATCCAAGATTATTCCCTCAAGAGGTGAGGTGAATAGCTTAATGAGATGTTGCTAGTATGCTCCTTGAAGAAAAGAGGTTTCTTGTAGGAGAATAGAGGCAGCATAACAATACAATGAGATTCTTGAATTCATAGTGCACCCATGGCCTCTTTTTATAGCAAATCTTTGAGGCATTATCCAACCGGTCTTTAGTGTGAACAAGGATCCCTTTAGGGCACCCTTAGGTCTTTGACCAACACACCACTCGGATTCAGCTCAGATTTGAGGGTCATATCGACTTGGGAGCTGAACTAGAAGTGGGTGAGGGGCCGACAAGAACCATAAATGTGTCGTTCACAGGAGTGTGCGGATTTTATCGTACACAATCATGCACCTGGCACATGTGCACTCTTTTGGCTTCTTTAGCCTGTGCATGTGCACGTTCTTCCTGTAGTGTTTCTGCACATGTCAATTTTATAACCAGTTGTATAGTTTTTGTGCCCTTTGGAAATGTATTTTTGGGGATATGAATGAAATAATAGGTGTTTGGAGATGTTGGATTCCTGTGACCATTTGCGGACAAAATTTCAATGATAACAACCCTAGTATAGTAATAGGGGGATTTTCCCCACTAGCAAGAAGTTGTAGTTTTTTATTCAAAAATACCCCCCATACACTAATCCATGTGCGAGATAGGGATTATTAGCCAGCAAGAAGTCTTCAAGGATTCTCAAGAATTAGTTGAGTAAAGGAGGATATGCCCCTACAAGGAACTTCTCAAATCCTTGCCTGCACTCCAAAATTGTTAATAAGGATGAGTCTACATTTCAAGAAAAAATAGAGGAATAGAGGATCCATGAACATATTCCATAGGAAAATGATCTAGAAGTTTCTTCTAGCAATCCTTGTGAGCAGATAAAATAAATCAAATAGTCATGGACCACATCATATGAAGAGCATCTACTAAAGCCATAGATCAAATAATTTTTGGCATGTTTATCACCAGATCCCTTGTGCATTATGGAGTTTGATGATCAACTTTCTAAAGAACTTCATGGCATGAAAATTGAAGAGAATCCAGGGAATAATGATTACATTGAAGAATGCTTCCAGATAGTCATCAAACCAGGGTACCACTCCATCCTTCAATGCTTCTTAGCATCATATCCTCTCAAGTAGTTGACCTCCCATATCCTGCTACTTACTGAGGTATATTTTTCATATTTGGTTATGGTTACATTTATAATTTTTTTACGCACATGGCTTCATTGGAAGTACTCCTATACTTGAGAAGAGTCTCTCATTTTTCTCAAGTAGGGTATGGCAGTGAATAAAATTTTAAATAAATGTTGGATCCAAGTATAGCTCAATAGCCTAGTTTAATAATAAGAAGGAGTCATTTCCAAATATCATCATAAGATCTCTCGTAGTATAGATCTCCTTCACTCAATGCAGGGAAAATTATTCCAAAAAGGAAAGTCCTATAGCAGATATTTTTGTCCAGCAACAATTTCAATGATATTTCCCGACAATAGACTTTGTCCTTAAACAATGTTTATCATCCTTCGTATGCTCATTCTTCACAATTCCAAGTCTTTCTACAAATCATGCACATTCCAGCCATGTAAGTTTTTGCAAATGAACAACAAGGTAACTAGAGGTAAGACATTTATGCTTCTTCCTAGTTCATTTAAAGTGTGGGAAATTGATGTAAAATGAAACGCTTGAGATTGTTGTATCTTATAACCCCCTTATACCCACCATTCGTTACTCCACCTACTCTCCTATATTATATCTATTCCCTATCATCATATAACCAATGAGTTGTAACTGCCATTTTTTCCCTACCATTCAACTATCACCTAAATCCACCAAATCATGATATGTTGGTGTGAATGGAAAGGAATTGGATGATGTCTTTTGGTCATTCAAAGTTGTTTTAGAATAGATATGAGTTTCTTAATTTATTCTCATGGTTCACCTTATGCATAAATTTGTTGACATCTTCAAATTTGTTGTGAATAGAAATTAAGTTGAGATTAATCTAGGCCCCCACATATGGATCATCATGGACCTCATGGTTTCCTTTTCACTCAAATATCCACCAGAACATGGTATTTTTCTTCATAATTTTATGGTCGTATTATTTCTTGAAGGTTGTGTTTGTACCTACATAATCAACATTTTTTTCAAATATTAGAATTATATAACAGTTGGAAGATGATCTAAGACTCAGAAAAGAAGGGGATCCTCAAACAGATTTAAATAATTATTTTAGTCTTTAGAACATGCAGACCCCAACAATGCTTGATAGAAATGGTTGTAACAACGACCTCTTCAACCAAATTTCCACTAGAGCATCTTCAGTAGCTTGAAATAAAAAAAATTGGCAGTAGTAAAAAGTAGTATTTTTATCGGCATAAAGGGGAAATTCATACCACAAATGGTCAACACTTACAAGCACACCATAATAGCCATAGTAGCCTCCAATACCTCTTTGTGATTGCATTAAGAATGGTTTTTGGGAAAGCATATTTTATGATCAAGCATGGCCATTTGCAGACCTTCTTTCAAGGAACTTCTAATGTCAATACTAGCCATATTTCAATGACTTATAGCACACTACCAGCCTCAATTCTATGAACACTAAACTCATTTGAGCTGACTGATTGTAGGATAAGATTACAGGGGAACAAACTGGGTTGTGCCTCTTGATTCTTTCACTGTTGCAGAAACTGTAGGTGTGATTTCTTGTTGGTATGAGGACAAGAGCAAATGATGGAGAAATAATGATTCTGGTTGATAGAGGGTATTCGTGCTCACTTGGAAGTTGTCCTAGAAATATTGTTGAAGGTTATTTCTGCCACATTACCAGCAATCTTGCAAATACAAGACCAACATGAGAAGCCAGGAAGAGTATTGGTAAAAAAAATTATCATTTCCTTGTGATCTAGTGTTTTTATGGGATTTTTGCTTGCTGCAATTTCATCTATTTGCTTAGTTTTGCTATGTCTTGATTCCTCTAGCATGACTTACTTCATCTCTGCTGCTTCATAGAATCTCGAAATTACTATCAGCATTGCAAATCTTGATTTGGTATTATTTGCAATCTCTAACAGGTTGCCTTGAAGAATGGATATTTATAAGAAAGGGCTGCATTTTTTACATCTTATATATGATTGTTGAACAATTGTAACTAGAAGATATTTTGAAGAAGGGTACATTGTTTCATTGGGACATGTTGTTTCATCAGTTTGGGGGAGAAGGGTTTTTATGCATGATGGTTTGTTTTCTCCTTTGTAGTTTATAGCTTTTTCATTCAAGGCCGTGTTTAAAAAAAAATTGAAAAGTGCAGAAATTGAATCGATGATGTCTTGCAAATGGCGAACTGTGTATCCACAAACATCGGTGAGAAAAAGAACCAAGGTAAGGAGAATACACCCACAAATTTTTAAGCAAATCCAGTTCATAAATTTCCAGAAATCAAGCACCATCAACTACAACCAATTTATCTTTTTCTCGAAATCTCTGATGTGGGTATATCCATTTTTTTTTGTGAAGAGAAGAATAAATATATTCCCAGCAACCCTACAAAATATTTCCAAAACCCAGTTTGTAGTTTTGAAAAAAAGTTCAATTTTTGGGAGATGCAAATCTATAACATTTTTGCATTTTGAGCTACAGATTTCCAGTCCATTTGCTGCAGATCCTAGTTTGTTGTATTTTTTCCTTGAGAATGTCATTGTTTGAAGGCATGTTGGCATGGAAAATGGTTCAGGATGAGATTTAATACTTCAGGATGATTAGATACAGTGGTGGTGTCTTGTTTAAATGAATTGTTGTGCATAGAAATTTTGGAGGCCTGTGTAGGAGAAATAGCCCCTATTTTGATTTTTAATGATTGCCAAGTTGACATTGAAAAGAGCGGAATCTCCATTGTAAAGGTTGTCAAATTTTATTGTTTGCTCACTATTGAAGAAGCACTAATTGTGTGATGGATTATTATTGTTTGACTTTATGAAAAGGTTGTTGTAATATCAGTTATATGTTGGTCTTGGAAGTTGATTCGAGCACTTTCCTTGAACCCCCGTCGGTTAATGATTTCTGGAAAAAGAAAGTAATTTGGGGGTCTGAGATATCTAAAAAGTGGAGAATTTATTGCGAGTGTTGATACTTTGATGCCAAAGTTCATAGTACAATTTTTGTTGTGGCACAACATAGTCATTGTTAATGAAGATGGGCATGAAGATTAAGAAGTTGAAAAAAAATAGAACTCCAAGAATTACTTCAAAAAGATGATAAAAAGTGAGCTTCCTGAAATAAGAAGTTGCGCAGATTGGTATAGAAAACTGAGAAAAATGAGATTGAAAGTAATAAGGGACGGGGCAAGGGCCAATATCATCATTCGTAGCTCCTGCCTGACTCTGCTGAGATAAGTGAAGTTGATTCAATTTTTCCAAAATTTGCAAAACCATCAGCTGACCTTGTTTGCATGAGGACATGCAAAAGTGCAGCTGTGGGGGGATGTTGGGTCACATTTTTGGTTCATTTTACACTACGAATTGGCCTTATTTTTGTCCATTTCAACATATCATTTCCTATTCCTTTCCTATATTTCTTTATGTTTTAAAATTAAAATTACAATACAAGATCTAAGGTATTTTATTGATTCATTCGTTGATTTATCTTACTCTTTAGTGAATTAGAAAAGTAAAGGAATGGTTCTAATAATGATGGTTTATGCAGTTTAAATATTATAGTGGGCATCTTCCTATTCCTGTAGTACCACTGGAATTATGTAGCGACCTATTTCTAGAAGCAGTTTTTCCATGGAATTTTGGTCAGATGAAGATGAAGTAAAATGGACTCATTTTGTCATAGAATCTTTTGATTCTGTAAAAACTCATATTACAGTTATGTAGCCTATTTACTCAAACATGTTTCTGTAGCAGAGTTGTCCATCTACATGGATGCAGACAACCTTGGACTAAACTACGACTTCTAGAAGGTTCCAAAGGTTCCACAAAGCTCATCCACCTGTTAGCTTGGCCTACAGATCTTCCATCTCAAAGTAAAAGAAAAGTCAAAACAGTTTATGAAAATTCGTGCCAAAATAGAGATATCATTTTGTGGGATCAATTACGAACAGATGAAGATGAATATTGAAAATCGGCCACATGGGTTTTATGCGGGACGAGGCCATTTGTGATGGTTTCCTAAAATTGTGAAGGATATGGGGGATGCGATTAATTATTTAAATTGATATTTCCCAAAATTATAGTTGCAGACAGGTTTGAGATCCGTGAGACTTGAGTCTAAATGATCTTGGTTGCATTGCATAAATAGATATAATCAGACCTTTAGAGGAGGATATAGCTTAACATAGAAAGAGTTATACATTAGGGAAATGGATTCAAGATCATTGTAATCATTTTTCCTCTGATGTTGAAATAAAGAACCTTTTGTTGCAAATCAAGAGCTCTTTGTTGTATTCTTTCTTGGCAGTATATTCCAAGAGAGGCAGGGCCCCCTCTCTCCTCTCTCTGGTATGTGCTTCCTAAATAGCTTCCTTTTTTTGTGTGATGCTATTTCATTAGTTTTTAATTTCATTTATTTCCATTCCTTTATTCTCTTTCATTTATGCAAGTATGGGTTTCCCTACAGAGTTAAACATGGAAGGTTGGGTTTCTTTAGTGATCACAAAACCAGTTGATGCTCTTGCTTGTCAACCAAAGTAATGTCGCTAATGATTGAAATGTAATTCTAGTGTCCAAATTGAACTCTTTAGCATTTCCTTTCTGCAAGTGTGATCATCCGAGTGTGGTGTGAATCAAAGAAATGAATGTTTTTTAACCCTGAGAATTCAAGAAATAGTTGAGAAGCCATAGGACTCGACCTACAACATAATATCATTTGATTTTAATTCATGTTCTTGATTTTTTTTATTCAACTTTCTTAGCTTAGATTTAGTTTCCTATTTCTACATATATTTTTTTGACATCTCACAAGCTTATGAGCTCCCTGGTTCATAATTTAAAGTAAAACATAGTGACACGACTCTTACAACAATTCCAACCACCCAACTCTCTTCCTCATCAGTCTGCACAAGCCAAAAGATGAGATTTCCTTCTTTGCACCGTAGTCCCTCAAACAATATCCATCCCCTCTAGGGATCTAGCACAGACCAACTAGGAATCTCTCTATTGGGGGGTACAAGAAATCTAGATGGAACAAGAGTGCTCACACAACAATCTCACTTGCTCTTGGGTAATTTACTCAATAGAAATCACTCATTGGCATTATCAGCCTCATTCGCAATACAATTTCTAGCTTCAGCAAGATATCTTCAATACCCACAATGGTAAGCAACTCTTCTACAACATTCTCTTCCCTTTTTCCTCCCTTCTTGCTAACTGTAAAAATTACTCTTTTCCTAATCGAATTTCCTCTTTCCCATGATTGCTTGACTCTTACTTTTCCCACAAGGATGATTGCACTCAACCCTTGCTACCATGACTAAGTGGGATGACTTCCTCAATCAACCTCTTACATAAATTCAATGATTTGAGTGATTAATAAGTCAAATGGCTAAATGGCTAAATGGCAAACTGATTAATGAAGTGGCTTAAGACTCAATGTTAGGATATTTAGACACTTAGGATTTAGTTAAGATCAACATGGTCTAAAATATCTTTAGGTAAATGTGTGCTTCTTAGTGTGTTTTTTTAGTATGCATTTGTAATTATGTAATCCAATGGTCATGATATGTTCTAGACATACAGTGATCTGAGGACCCATATTCTCCCTAATCTTAACAACTACATTGATTTGTGGCTTGACACTCAATTGGTCAATGATATCTATTTAAAGAGCATGAAGGGTCATTTGTCGATGATTGATTGCGAGAAACTCTCTTATAAAATAATTTTTATTTTTCATTAATAAATTGCCTCAAGTGGCCACATTGGCTAGGGTCATGGATGTTTCCCCACATTGGGGTTTTACCATGTAAAAACGTCGGTGTGTTGATCTTTGATCTTGTTGTGTGATTGGTTATTGAAGGTTTTCATCATTTTTTGGAATACCTTATGTTGTCGAACATGGTATCATAGCCAGTTTGAAGACCCGCTCTCGTTGTAGATCAAGATCTTGAAGCCATGTTGCCGCATCTCCCGTTTTTTCTATTCTCATACATTTTTTAGTTGAGAGGACTATTACATTACGTCCGGAGCACTGATTTTAGTTAGAAACACTTCTCGTTTCACTTGAAAAGGTTTGTGTTTTCCCAAGATACAACCATTTCAGTCAAATCGGGAGGTATAAAACTTGAATACATCATATTTTTTTTTTTACAGAGATAATATTTTGCTTTCTGTTTTTGTTTCTGGGTTGCTACTCTTTCTGGTCTACATATGCTCTTTTCCATATGCTATGTGCAATCTCGGTAAATCAGAAATAGAGCAAGAAATGTTTTTTTGTTTGTGTATGCTCTTTGTCGTGCGCTCTATGCGATCTCGGTAAATCAGAAACAGAGAGAAAAGTTGCAATTTTTTGGGTAATCTAACAAAGATCTAACCCCTCTGTTGTTGTCAATAACCAATTTTGTTTTTGTGTGTGTGTGTAAACACACGAAAATAAGTGTTTTTTTAGCATGCACCTTGAGGCGGAGCTCCAACAACTCCATCCTCCTCATTTACAATTATAATGTGTTTTGCACTAGCTTACTTGGTTGAAAGTTGTTTTATATACTGAGAGGTCTTTAACTTAAATCTATTTTTTGTTACTTTTTGAAAACGTTCATGCATTCATTGTAAAGTGCATTTCACTTAAATTATTAATGTGAATCACTATTAAATAACTTTAATATTTTCTTTTAAGTTATTTTTTGCATGCAACTTTAATTTATAAAGTAACTTCATAGTAAAAGTGATTCTCACTTATTCTATAAAAGTGGGTCACTTCATAAGTAACTTGTTTTTCAAAGAGAGCTTATAGGCAAAATTAGAGAAGGAGGGGCATCACCATGTGGACCAACCTTTACTTGTCATGTGGCTCTTTGGTTACTATTTATGTCTTTTTTTTAAAAGGGCATAACTTTCACATTTGAAGTTTGTTTTCAGTGCCGTTTTTTTTTTTTAAACAGCCTAACTTTTTGATAATTTTTCATCTAGACCATCAATTTCAACTTTTAAGTCCATATTATATGCATATTTTAATATGGATTCTCCTAGCGATATTTTTCTTACTAGTACCAACTACTTCTCATGGAAATACCATATGGAGGATCTACTAAGAAGTAAAGGATTGTATGGATTACCTTGAGAAAATAAAAAGAGCCCACTTATGCTAAAAATAAAGCCAAATGGGATAACAAGAATGACGAAGCATGTGGACTAATCAGAATGTCCATCTCTCCTAATTTAAGGTTTCACCTTCAAGGAATTGATGACCCCGATGAAGCTTGGGAAAAGATTCAAGTTGTTGTTGGTAAACACAATGTTATTCGAGCCCACCATCTTGAAAATCAATTAATGAATTTAAGTTCCAATGATTTTCCTTACATTGAATATTATTTATCTAAGTTCAAAACAATTAGAATTTTATGTCTAGACTGTAAAATAGATCTAAAGGATGATTGATGCATCTATCTTATTCTTGCTAAGATTGGTAGTGCATATTATGTTTTTGTATCTACCTTTTATGCCACCAGATAAGCTCTAGGGAGTGTTTATAAAGAACCCACTCTTGAGTCTTTTTGTGATTCTCTGATTTGAGAGCAAGATAATCTTGTGCAACTTGGGGCAATCAAGAATACATGTACATCCAATAAAGCCTTAGTGTCCCAACAAAAAGATAAATCCAAGAATCCCAAGAAACAACATCCTCTTCAAAACAAAAAACAAAAAAAGGGTCCCAAACCCTCTTTGCTAGCTTCTTCTCCTAATGGTGAAAAAGGAGAAAAATCCAAAAATAAGAAGATTGATAGGCATTGCAACTTTTGTGGGTGAAATGGTCATTTGGAGTCTAAATGTTTTAAAAATATGAAAGCCTTAGAAGCAATGATGAAGAATCACAACATCAATATTGATTATTCCTCTTCTAACTCTTCTTCTCATGGACATGCACTTTTTGCTTCTAGTTTCTTTGTTAATGCAAATTCTACTTCTTCTTCTTATGAGTGGCATATTTAGTATGGAACATTGTATCATATGGCTAAAGCCATTTTTTCTACTCTAAATGAATGTAACACCAAACACATACTTTTTGGTGATGATAGATCTCTTAGTGTTGTAGGGTCTGTATTAGTTCAGGTGGATAATGGTCATTTCAATGATGTATTATGTGTTCGAAGTTTTTCCTGCAACTTTCTATCAATGTATCAGATCACTCATTCAGGTGAAGGTAAAACCATAGAGTTTTCACCTCACCAAGTTGTAATCAATGATTTAAAAGATCCTAAGTATGTCCTAGCAATTGGAATTGTTGATGACATTACCAGGTTGTACAAGTTTGACAACTTTGGTTCATCATATTTTACATCAGTTGTTGTTGCTCATTATTAGAACCCTATATAATAGGGGAATCAGTATTCTGACTAATATCTTTTCAGGCATAACACAGATGGCTCGTGATGCATAGTGAAAATGTGAAGGTTGCGGAAAACTCTCAACAGTTCTCAGCTTAGTTGTTATCTCCTAAAATAGCACAGTCAAGTTTTGCCATTTTAGGTGATAAGAAGTATTTGAAAAAATTATTTTAAAATTTTTATAGGCTTGTTTGAAAGCCTATTGTTTGTAAATAAGTTCAAAAGAAACATTGCATTCGATTTTCTTTTCAAAAGAGGGAATTACAGGTTTCGGTGGCTTAGGCAAACCTGTAGGCGTTCATTAGCCACTGAAAGCCTTCGCTTTTGGTGGTTAATAGAGAAAAGAAAAGTTCGATTAAACCACCGAAAAGGCGTAAGCTTGGAAAGATCAGAGCCCGCATTTTCGCACAATCCAGATGTCAATTGGCGTAATGATGGAAGGCTAACTGTCGATAGTTAAGCAAATTGATTATGGAAAGATGGTATGATTACTCCTAATCTAGATTTGATGTGATATGGTACCTGTCAAGACTCCACATACCATTTCGCATTAAAACTCTATGTACACAGGATTTATGTTTGTTTTAGTTCCGCCTAACTGTTTAAATCTTCACGTATCTTTCATAAATCCATTTCCAAGGAATATCGTCGTAATGATTTCCCATTCAATTAATCATTCCTTTGATTTAGGAAACAAACCCGAGCCTTTTGTTATCCTCAGTTGTATCATATAGAAGCCCGAGTTTTCTGTTACGCGTTGTTAAGACTCCATTTGTCACCTCCATCTTACAGAAGCCCAAGTCATTGTTATTCCTATGACCAATTAACTCGCCTCAGATCTGTTTTTCCTCCTAATTTTGTGTGGGCTATCTCCCCTAGTCTGAAGACGTGTCAATTTGCAGATACAGGCACAGATCAAGTTCAATTCATGAAAAAGGCGGGACTGACGTTAAGGATAGAGTTCGATGGCACCTGGTATCTCGAGGCTCATCCTGAGATATATTATTTCTTCCATGTAAGAGAACTGGAAGCCTCTTTCTTCCAGGCTACATTAAAGTGAAACAATATGGGTGGGATAAACTCCCCTTGCAAATATCCTTAGTGGAGGTTGAGTTGCCATAGCAACAAAAGGTAGTGGTAGCGATAATGAACACTCAGGTTATAGTTGTAGTAGGGAGTAGCAGCGACAAAGGAATCCAAGATGCATTGTTGATAGAGTTTGGGCCAAGATGATGAAATATGACCTTCTACACAGGAAATTCAAGTCTTTGGCACTGTACCTGAAAGACGACCATCACCAAAGCAGCGTTGAACACTCATAGAAGCAGCGAGGTAATTCATTTTTGCGATTTTGAATTTTTGATGAAAGCACAGTTTTCGGTGGTTTAGGCGAACAGGACGATGATTCATTAACCACCGAAAGCAGAGATTTTCGGTGGTTAATACACCCAGATTTTATCTGTGTTAACCACCGAAACCTGAGACAAGGCAGTGAAGGTGTATTTTTCGCCCAGATCGCAGTTTTTCTCAACCGAATCTCTTGGAAATTCTTTCCAAAGATACATATTGAATTATAGTATCAAATCCAAAATCCATATTTGATGCAAAAGAGGTTTGAGGAGGTGTTCAAGTTGATTAGGCACCTATTTTTGGGGCAATGAATCAGGGTTTTATCTAAATTTGGCAAATTCAAATTTTATGTTCATCAAGGGATATCAAACAGCCTTGGAAGGCTTTCTACACAGCACAGAGGTTCTAGATTATGTAAATACCATGAAATTAGGAGATTGACCTCATTTTGAGGATCATTTCCTATCTTTTTGTAAATTTGTTTTGAATTTCTATCTTTAGCAAATTTGATCCATCCTTCTAGGATCTGTAACTACTTTGTAAGGGCTATAAAGCTACAGACTTTGATGCATAAGGGGGGGTTCGACCTGAAGGGTGTAATTTTCTTTGTTGGACTGGGGTCCTTGCTTTTCCAGGAGTATTTTCTGCAATCTTTAAATAATCAATCAGAAATAAGCAAGTTGTTATCAGGATTCTTGTGTCGAGATGTTGGTGGCGTTTCCTTTCTCTGTTAAAGTGTTTTAGGTTATCATTTCATTTGTTTTTCGAATTCTTATTGTCAAAGGATAGTTAATAGAGCATAATTTATTGGTGAAATACTCTGCCTCTGATCTTTTGGTAATCTTTATGTTTCTCTTCTAAAAGCTCAATTTAGGAATTCTTAACTGCTCCTTTGCTTAGATTTTCCCTCTCCTGTTTCTTCCTCATTTGACACCATTCAAACTTAATTCAATCCAACATTTCCACTACCTTGCCCTGTGTAAGAGTTTTGTCTAGATCTAAGAGTGAATCATATATTTAAGCGTAGACCCCATTTGCCCAATGGCCCTCCTTGTTGTCCCAAACCAACTATTTAAAAACCAAAAACCCCGATCCCTCATAACTAGCCTAATATCCTATTCCAAACCAAGCTAAACATATAGAGAGAGCCCTCTCTGAATCTTGGAGGGCTAGATCCAAGATTCCAAGCGGTTGAAACAGTTACCTCCGTCAATTTCTTCTTCAGCCGAGAAATTACAGAGTACGAACACTCATAACGATGTCTTGAGCAAACTTTGGCATGAGAAGTTTGGTCATCTAAATTATCACTCGTTGCAACGACTATGTAATCAACACATGGTGACTGGTCTTCCTCTTGTTTCTTGAAGAGGTAGTGTTTGTGTCGATTGTGTTCTCAACAAACATCATCGGGACATTTTTTCCAAACGTGTCACTTGGCATGCCTCTACCCCTTTGCAACTTGTTCACAATAATTTTTGTGGTCTGCTTTCTTGTCCTTCTTTCTCTGGGTGAAAGTATTTCTTAACTTTCATTGATGACTTCTCCAGATGCACTTGGGTTTACTTATTAAAACTTAAGAGAGAAGTTTTTGACAATTTTTTGGCCAATAAGGCCCTTATAGAAAAACAATTTGGACATCAACTTCAAAGGTTAATAATATATAATGGAGGTGAATATGTGAACAACAAATTTATGAGTTACTGCATTGCATGAAGCATTCAAATGCAACAAATTGTTCCATATACACCACAAAAAAATGGTGTTGTTGAAAGAAAGAATCACACATTAAAGGAAATGGCTAATTGTATGATCCAATCTAAAGGAATTGACTATAATGAAACATTTTCTCTCGTGGCCAAAATTAATTCAATCCTCCAAGTTCTAGCCCTTGTTGTCTCACATAAATGGGAGGTCCATCAATTGGATGTTAAATCCACCTTCTTGCATGGGGATTTGCAAAAAGAAATCTACATGGAACAACCTCCTTGCTATGTCCAAAATGACTCCAACCTTGTTTTTCGCCTTAAGAAATATTTGTATCGTCTTAAGCAAGCTCCTTGATCTTGGTATGCCAAAATGGATAACTTTCTTCTTGACACTAGCTTTTCTAGATGTCATTCTAGCCCTAATGTCTATACCAAGAAAGTAGGAAGCCATCTTATAATTATTTTTCTTTATGAGATGACCTTATCCTCACTAGTAGTGACCCTAAACTTTTAACCCATGTGAAATCCAACCTTAAGAAGAAATTTGAAATGGCAGACTTGGGTTATTTGCATTATTTCCTTGGCCTCAAAGTATTGCAAACCAAGGAAGGCATTTTTCTTTCCCAGTCTAAGTATGCTTGTGACCTTCTTCGTTGCTTTCACATGGACGATTCTAAACCAACCCCTTCTTCCTTCCAGTATGGAGTCAAACTTGTTGCCACTTGTACTACTCCTGAAGTTGATGCCACTTTGTACCATCAATTACTTGGTAGCCTTTTATATTTGACTCATACTCGTCCTGATATTTCCTTTGTTGTTGGTATTGTTGCCCGGTATATGCATAAACCCCATGGAATCCATTGGAAAGCAGATAAAAGGATACTTCAGTATGTTCGAGTTACAATTTAGTTTGGGATACATTACAGTTCAGGGGGGGATCCTTTGTTGGTTGGTTTCACTAATTCGGATTGGATCGATGACTCTGATGATCGAAATTCTATTGCAAGTTATGTTTTCAACCTTGGTTCCAAACCTATCACTTGGGATTGCAATAAACAACATGTTATTTCTCTTTCTTCAGCAGAAGTAGAGTATCCAATAGCAGTTAATACAAGTCAAGAAGCCTTACGGGTTGATAGATCCTTTCAGAGTTCAGATTCCAACAACAACACCCAACCAACCTCTGGTGCAACAATTAAAGTTCCATCAAGCTCACCAAAGATCTAGTTCAATATCATTGCAACAAACATGTCGAGCTACACATGCACTTCATCTGAAAGCTCATTTATGATTGAGTTATTGAAGTGCTCTTTTTCCCTACAAAAGATCAAGTTGCAAACATTTTCCCAAAGTCTCTTATAGAAGTGAAGTTTTCCAAACTTCGATCTATGTTAGGAGTTCAGGAAGTTTTCATTAAACATGAATAGGCTTTGATGCATCCTTCCTTATCCTATTGTGTCACCTTTGTAAATCCTCCAATCCTATCCCAAGTTTCTCTTAAGCGGAGATGTTAGGATATTTAGACACTTAAGAGTTAGCTAAGATCAACTTGGTCTAAAGTGTCTTTAGGTAAAAGTGTGTTTCTTTAATATGTATTTGTAATTATGTAATCCAATGGTCATGATATGTTATAGACATAGAGTGATCTGATGGCCCATATTCTCCTCGATCTTAATGACTACATTGATCAGTGGCTTAACATCCAATTGGTCCATGATCTCTATTTAAAGAGCATGGAGGGTCATTTGTCGATGATTTATTATAAGAAACTCTATTGTAAAACATTTGTATTTTGCATTAATAAATTGCCTCAAGTGGCCACGTTGGCTGGGGTTGTGGATGTTTCCCCACATTAGTTTTCTACCACATAAAAGCATCAGTGTGTTGACATTTGATCTGGTTGTGTGAGTGGTTACTAAAGGTGTTTGTCCTCTATTGGAATACCCCATGTTGTCGAACACTCAAGGCATATGAAAACCCCTCAAAATCCCCACTAAATCCCCTCTCTTGTAGAATCATATGCTCCCCATTACTCTAGTCCTTACCTGTCTACAACCAATGGTGTATTTCATTTTATTATTTTCAATGTACAATGTTTATATATTACATCTCTTGGCTCGTGTCCATTCATAATATTTACAATTATGCAATGATACATTGGGGATCAAATTTGGGGTGTTACATATGAAAAAACTTTGGCATACCAACCCTTAAATGCTTACACTAGATCTCTTGGATGCCAACACATAGGAAAATGTTGTTGTGGGGTTTTTTGGTGTGCGTGTAATATCCCAAATTTTACTCTTGGAATTTGTTTGTAATTAAATTGCTTAAATACTTTGCATGGATGCTTTATAACTTTGTTACATTGACACCCTATCATGGTGTTGTGAATATTGTACATCTTTTTGTTTTGCAGTTAATAAAGAAGAAGACCGAAATCAATTGGGCTTGAGCACCTATACGGGCTATGATACCACAAGAAGGGAAAGGTGAGGGGGTCTNTCTAGGGGGGCAAGGAGGGGGGGGGGGTGGTTATGCCTAATCATCTACCTTATGCTACCTTGAATCCTCATCCAATATCAATTTTGAATTTCAAAACAAAAATGAGTTAAGAGGAGTGGATGAAACCAACTCCTTAATCTAATCCATGACTCCTAAATTTTAGCAAATTGTCTCCCCTACATTCTTGGAACTAGGAGGAGAAGTTGAGTTTGAACTCTCTATCCATTAGGCATGAGGAAAATTCGAATGGGGAGAAGAAGGCTGGAAGAAAAAGTGGTAGAAAAGAGTTTGGAGGGGTTACACATTGGAAAAAGAGATCCAAGCCTAAGATAGACCAACCAACCATGAATGGAAGATGGTAGCCTTAAGAAGAAGCCAAGAAAACATGGAAAACTCTACTGAAACTTGGGACATAGTTTGGACCTTCTATGCACATAATGAATAACACGAGAGTGAGTAATTTCTGAGGTATTGAACAACAGAGAAGGAAATACTCATTGTGTTGTGTGGGGAAGGTATGTGGGTGCCATAGGACTGATCTATCATCAAGAAAATCTACAGAGGAAAACATTGATTAGAGTCCATATTTCATAGTTAACTATCCCTACTTCGCTCTGGTGGTATCATAGCTCGACCAGGGGGTGGCATACGTTGTGGATTTTCCTATGATTGGGTGGAAACATCTCACTAAGATGGTGGTTGGTCTGTAGTCTTCAAAAGATAAGTATAATCTCCATTTCTGAGTTATCAATGGGTTTTGTATTGTTTGATCATTTTCTATATAAATTCTTATGTCAAATTTTGTCTCAAATCCTCGAAAAACTTCTGTAAATTCCTATTATACAGAGTGAGATTATAAATTTATATGTTCTATTCTATACAAGTAATTGGTTTCATAAAATATGAAGAAATGTTGTGAATTAAATTATGTCAAACACTATCCTTGTTTTACAAAAAAAATCTTGTAAGTTTATTATGGTAGTGTGCCAATTATGTTCTATGTAAATTCGTAGGTATATTGATCTTGTGTATACCTGGACTAAATGTGAAAATTTTTCTATAGTGAAACTGTTGCATGAACAATTTTATGATGCGTTACAATTTGATTATAAATGGTGTGATGAATCATGATCTGTTATCAATACGTAGGGATTCCATTTTAAACACTTTTTTTTCTTTGTGCCTATAACTCTCGTTTGGTTTTTGTTGGTCTACTATAATAGATAGAATCAATGAATTTATACAGATACAGTGGAGGGTGTAAGTCCAAAAATTACCAATTTGAAATACTAGTGTCGACCATTATTATCCCACACTATCTAAATATTTGTATATAGTTCCCATGTCATCCCAATTCCTGGCATGATTTTTTTGTACCATGCAAGTATTTAGCATCTACAAATGGTCTCGTAAAACCCAGAGGTAGGTTTTCATCACTTGAAACATCATTTCTGGCTTCATTTTGAGTCAAGAAAAGAGTCCTGATGAATTCATCGAGAATATTTCATATTTTGTTTAGCTTGATATATCTTATTTGTGTTTTTGTTTGTTTGTAAAGGTGCTTTAGGGGAAAAATTATGCTTATATTATGTTGTAACTAATCTTCTTGAATATTGCACCTATTATTATTGGATGTTCCATCGTTCACCTTGAGCTGTAAAATCACAAAATCAATGGACAACTTTTGCATAATACTTTGCATATTTTCTACCTCTAGATTGGGAAGGTTTCCAACACCTGTATTCAAGGAAGCTAGTACAACATCTTCGCTTGGGTTATGGGTAGCAACTGCATGCAATGAAACCAAATATTTTTCTTTGTAATGTCTCATCTATTCAAATGTGTTTGAATCATATATTTCCAAGGGGAATTCACTTGTGACTATGTATTCTAAGTGCCACCATGTGGAATCTACCTATCAAGTGTGTGATGAAATATTTCAAAGAGATGTGTTGCTTTTGGGTTTCCTCTGTGATGTGTTTTGGTGGTGGGGTAGTTCAGCCGAAAAACATGTTCATCTGACCATGAAAAAAATGGTCTTTGATTCTCAAGAATTGAATTCCAAATGGCATTCATTTCCTCACAGCTCCAAAGTCTTAAAATCTGACTTGAACCTCCTTATATCTACAACAAGTTTTGAGCACACTACATCCACTTGATTTATATGATAAATGGGATTATTTTTCAAGAAACCATATGATTTACATAAAGGAACCTACTAAGAATCATCCTCCATCTTGGATTCAAAACAATATCTCCTCAATGCATTCCAATCCATCAAATTTCATTCTACCCATCCGATGATAGTTCTAATAGGCAACCAACATTTCAGGATTATGCCAACTTATGGTTCTGACTCCTAGCATATCACCAATCCTCAAATTATATTCATTATAAGTATTTGAAATTGCCTGCAAATATCATAATTGTTGTTATATTCTGCTTATTTATGGAAACCTCTAAGGGACATCATAGTTCTTCAACTTTTCCCGCTAAGATAGGGAAAGGGAGGTAGATCATGTACATGTGCTTCACAAAAGAAAGGTTCCAAGGCCTCTAGAATGACAATCCTAGGTGAGATGCTTGTTCTAAAGCTCTTTTTCTAAAAAATGTCCTAAGAGGTTGAGATTCCCATGCCTATACATCCCTTTTACTCCAACCATTCATTAGAATCAGTCCAAAAATGTGATCAGTCACATCATCCACGTTCACAGATGTTCCAAAATCGTTTCCAGGTCCAACTAGGATAGCCATTTCTAGTTGAAAATCAAGTTTTTGTACTTGGTCTAAATTATGTTGGGGACTTGTCCACTGGACAATTTTATCCTTATGTTGCTTGTGACATCGAGGGGCTTGCCAAGGATCACATGAGGCTTCCTGATGGCTTGTTTCCTATCAAAATACCTATTGCACAACATCAGGTTTTTGGTTTGGGAATGAACTTCTAATGATGTAGACATGTATGGAATGTCTCAACACACACTTTGTGTCTTCAGTACACACTAACCAAACTATTCAAACACTACTTGACACTAAGTTGGGAACTAAAGTTTGACTACATGACAATCTTGGAAAATAATACTATAATTTTCTTAGGAGATGAACATGTGGCATTTTAATCCATTCATAGAATATAAAATATGAGGCACCTACGAATTATAGTATGGAGCAAACAATGAACACCACTGCTTCTATTTCTTGAAGCTAAAACCTTGCAGAAGTTCCTCTATCCACAAAATTGTTTTGCTTGTTTTGAGTTTGATAGAGTTTGTCAGCATTCATTGTTTATATGCATGAGGGGAGGCTTTGAAAGGATTTGTATTCCAACTTGATGTACATGTTGTTCCTTCTTCATGAACAAGTTTTATACTAGTCTGCCTGCCAACATACCCCTATACGTTTTGACCTGAAATTGTAGATTTCACATTATGTGGTATTCTCATTGAAGATATCTCTATTATGCAGATGGAATTGTGTTAACTGGTTTGGAAGATTCCCAACATCAATTTTTAACATACATACTACTCTGGCTTGGATCTAGAAGTAACCATAATGCATTGCCCTTGTTCATGTTCTTTTGTGTCTAGATGTTATTATCATATTTATTCATTATGTGATCTTTTGGACAATCTACATTGCAACATTTGTTATCCAATGTTTCTTTCCATTGTTTGTTATCCAATATTTTTGGAATGTCTCCATGTTAATGTTGCTTATTGTGGAAGAGGCATCCAAATCTCTCATTAGATTATTACAACAACATTTTTTTTGTATTTTTAATTATGGAATTATTACATACAAGTGGCTTTTGCACCAGTGAGTTTTATTTAATTTTCAACAATATTTCCATATTTTTAAATATGGGTTTGTGATAGTGCATGTGTATCAAAAGGCCTTTCTCAACTGGTTGTTGGACTAAGGAAGAGAAATTATGTTAGTGAACCATAAAACAAAGCTATCAAATCTATCCCCTAAACATGTATAATGATTAATTATTCATTCAAAAAAGAATTTAAATGCCCAAACAAGCTTGTTTTGGGAAATATAATAAGTTCTTTGTATTAATCCAAGGAGAGTCTTATAGATGTGGTCTCTAAGCTCTCTCCATGGGAGGGTTATTTTCTTCCTCCAATAGGATCTTTCCAATTTGGAAACAAATTGGTGTTGGGTATGTGTTATATTCTTTGCATGACTATAGGTCCCCCTATTAGGGGTCTTAGGAGCGAAGTCCTTGAGAATTTTTTTGGGGGGTTTATTCGTCAATTGTTTGGGCGGTTTTTTGCCTTTGGTGGGGGAAATTCTTTTCCTTTGGCAGTTTAGTGGTGAATGATATTTCATCCCATGGTTTTCTAATTTTGGTTAAGGAATTAGGGTTATAGTCTAATCCGGGTCAATGGATTATGGGTTTTGGATGCCGCAAGATCCTTAATGTATTGTATTGTAAAAAATGAAGTTGGAAGATGATGAATACGAATTAGAGGTGTGGCTCTAAATGGGTTGATAGTTTTACCGGTTTGGGTTTCCAGGGTAAATCTCTTTGTATGCGTGTGATTGCAATTGTGTTCTTTTCTGTTTTTTTAAGAATATGTGTGTGCATTGCATTACTACAAAAGGTTTAAAACTTACAACTGGTACACTTCCCCTTATGAAATGGACACTTTGGAGGGAAAAATGGGTTGCATGAGGCTAAGGAAGCCTCAAGAAAAGTGAATGTAAGAAAGTAGTTGTTGGCACAGGGGTAAACCCGGGGTTCAATGCTACAACAACGCACCAACAAAACCCTAACTACCGGCCATTTCGGCAACACCTGCGAAGAAGATGAAGTCTCACCCGAGGTAGAGGTAGGGGTGGTTGCAAGACTCAGGTGTCTGCAACCTTAGTTGGGACACAAATATGTGATTATATCACTTACAAATCACTTAGCATAGATCATTCATCAAAATTCCACTTAGATATACTTTGCCGACATAACAGAGCATCACAACATTCACTTAGGTCTAGGTTATTTTAGCACTTAGCAACAACAAGACAGATCAGATATGGTAGACCAAGCACTTAACATATTCATACACATCGGATTTAGCATTCATACACATCTCTAGCACTAAGCATAAGCAAGTCTATTTAATCACATCTAAGAACTTAGCAATACAAAACATCTAAGAGTAAGCACAAATCACAACACACATTATTTACGTGGTTCACCCCCACCCTGGGGCTACGTCCACCAACTCTTCTTCTTTATTAGCTTCATTTAATCCGGTTACAACACAGAGCTATCAAAATCCTACTCCGCGTGGGACAGGAGATCTGTGCGCACCTCGCCAAATCCTCCTTCCTCGAGTAGATCTGGCACAGAGCCTCCTTATAATCTGTGCACTCAACACTTACAACACTTGCACTCATCTCTGCAAGTCAATCACATAGATCAATTCTAGCACTAAGCCCTTGGCTAATCTTCACCTCTACTTACATCGCCTAGATATCTATTTATACATTACAAAAGTGGGCCTAAGTGTGGGTAAACCCATGGGCCGACATCCCTTTCCCATTACGTATTCCCAAAAACCCAAAAAGGACCCAAAGTGGGCCGAGATCTCATGTCCTTTGCTTTGTCTTGTGCGCCTCCTTCGACATGTTGTCAAAGTCCCCAAAACGGTCAAATATGACCAAGTGTGCCTCAAAACTTGGTCAAGGGCCAACAGGCCCCCAACACTCACCTGTGACTCGTCCCGAGTCACTCAGGTCTAATCAGTTCTGCCTCAAATGCCTCGAGCTTGGCTTGAGCTGCTTTGACCTACTACTGTGCCACGACCTCTTGCTCGACGAACTCCTGGATGAGTGTGTCATTCACTGGCCCTTCTAGGCGTTGTTGTGTTGAATTCACGACCTGCTCCAGCTCTATTCCTTGGCTCTCAATCTCTGTAAATAGCTGACATGCCTTATCCTACACAGGTTGAAGTTGTTGAGTTACTTCCATTACCTTTCTCTGGATCGTATGGATCTGCTGCTGGGCAGTGCGCTGCTCATGAGACCGCTTCATTCTCTCTACGAGTGATAGGGACTTTAGCTACACCTGTAGCTTTTCGGCTTCATGCTTCGCCTCCTGGAGCTGCGACTCTAATTTATGCAATTCTGGATTCTCGGTTAGGTTCTCATATATATGTGCACTTCTTCTACTTAACTGTTTGCATTCCTCAATGAGTGCATTAATCCTTTCTGCTATGCTTTGGGAAGTCATTTCTCGCTGGTCACGCACTTCTTGTGGGGTACTTGGTATGGTATGAAGCTCTAATTCCACGACTCTTTGTTGAATTTGCTGAATAACTTCAACAAGCTTCATCACTTGGCATTCTATGGGTTCTTCTGCCTTCTGCTCTAAGCCGATCACAGAGCGAAATGCTCTATTGACTGCTTCTTCAATCCCTATCTGCTTCACGAGAAAATGCTCTTTCTCTTTTTGGATCTTCGCTCTGTCTTCTTCAAATTTCGCTTGGAGAGTGTCCTTCTCTTGTTGTGCATCTCAACATTGTTTGATGATTTCCTCATGTGCTTTCTTTAAGCCCTGGGTGGCCTGCATTACTTCTTCCTTTGATTTTTGAAGGCGTACTTCGATTGTGTCAGTAATCTTGCGGAGTTGAACTGGTTCATCTCCCTCTTCTGTTGTTCCTTCTGGCAGGGGCGCAGCGGAGACTACGTGGCTAGACTGAAGTGCCTGATGCACTCCTTGGAGCTCGATCTCAATTATGTTGTACATTGTCTCTTGCTTAGCTTCCTGCTTTTCTGTTATCTCTTCTATAGCTCCATTCATAGCTACGATGAGGAAACTAAATTCTTCTGGAGTGAGCGTGGTCTGCAGCTTAGTTACGGGTGCTTTCGATTTCTTCCGGGAGGAAGGTTCCGGAGGTGAACCCTTCCTCTTCTTTATGATTTCTACTTCGTCTTCTTGTCTTTGTTTGACTTCTTCTAAGTTTTCGCCACCACCTCCTTGATCTGGTGTAATGGAAGCCATCCTCATAGATAGGCTATCTATATCCTGGACTTCCTCAGCTTTCTTTGTTTTCTTTGTCTTACTGGGCCCAGGTGTATTCTGCGCAGCTTCTGGGCTGTCGATGTCGGACATTTTTGTGGGGTCTGCTGAAACAAGGAGGTCCGTCGACCATTCCTTGGTGATCTCCTCCAGGTCTTCTTCTGTCATCTTATAATAAGACTAAATATGTTCCTTGTGCTCATCAGTGTGTGCTGTAATATATATGAAATGGTGGTCCACGCTGAACTTCATCAAAGGTCGAAACCTGTGTAAAGTATTCGGGGTCATGTGAGGCTCGGACTGGATAGCAAGCTTCAATCGGGTGTAGTAGTTATGGAAGACGACATTGGGTTGCCACTACTTACTCATAGCGTTCGAGTACCACAATGTACTGAACTTCGCGGCCAGTGGTTCAAAGGGGTCGATGTCTGGGAAGGTTGCACCTTCCGGTAGCTCCCATGCAATGAAAGCTATAAGTATCAAGAGCCAGCTAAAATGGAATTCATGCCCCTGATCCCGGGCTTCTCTGCAATCAATATCTAGTTGATTCACCAGGTACTTCGCCCTGTTCATCTATAGTCCCTTTGCGCACTTCCCTGCGAGGTCAACTACAATGCCAGATACTTGCGTGGGTCGATTCTTGCGAACTAAATTACCTTCGATCCACTGACATGCAAGGCACACTGCGCCACTTTCAATAGAAGCTCACTTGTAGCCTCGCGCGCCTTTCTCAACATCGCCATAAGCTTCTTTGATCTTATGAGCAAGAGCGTGATCCACAGTCTTTCCAGGATAGTAATCATGGGGATTAGGGCCCTCCATGCTAAGCCCGATGATTCGATTGATCAACGTTGGATCAACTGTTATGCAACGGTTTAACCATAAGTATCCTCCATGGTAACTCGCCAGGAGCAACTTCACACAAGCATTCACCTCCTGGTGTCTGTTGAAGTGCGGTATCTTCGTAACGTTGAGCAGAGTGGATTGCGCAAGGTTCATCATCCATTGCTGAGGGACGATCTTCGAATTATTTCCCTTGGTTTTGGTTTGGTACTTGTACGGGGCAAGCATGTTGTAAACTTTACGATCCCCCAGGTTGAAGTCACTAAACTTCAATACTGCAATCTTGTTTTCATCTACGTGGACTGCGCATACCCTTTTCGACAGGTATGTAGTGACTAGAGTGTACTCAAAGTCTCTAGGCACATTGTCTCTGTTGATTGCACCGCTCAGAGGTGGTATGTAAGTAGGTAGAATGGGTGGAACCAACTTCGCGTTGGCCATATCATCTTTATGTTTGGTTCTTCTTTCTGCATCGGCTTGGGATGTTCCTTCTCGAGCAGTCGATGGGGAAGCTTGCACTCCTCTCATCGATGATGCATGTAAACCTGTAGACAATCCTCTCTCTGACATGACACTTTCGGCTCTGAGGTTAGCGAGTACCTCTCTTACAGATTCTTCAGTTGCGCTAAATTTGTCGGACATATACGCTCAGGATCAATATCTCGGGTTCTCAAAGTAACGTAGGTATTGTAATAGGGTAGAGAGTAAGAGTGAAGTAATCACTGTTCACAATTCGTGTAGTCTGCGGACTCAAATTCGCAATTAGCAAAAGTGTCTTCTGTGCATGGCGCGATGGAATAAGTAAGTAACTCTGTAACAGATTGTTTGTAACGGATATGGGGCTTCATTAACTCTTGTTCTGTCCATTATGGCGTGGTCTAATGGTCTGGTGATGAGCCATCAATGCTTTTTGATCCGTTCGGAGTGGCAGTCGAACGGATATATTGGATTCCAACGGCCATATTGCTTCGCCATGGAAAAGTGACCCATGTCGTTGTTCTGATATCCCGACAAAGATCCAATTTTACAAGTTTTATTTCTGGGAGGTTCCCTCTGGAACCCTTTGTAGCCTGTCGATCTTAGCTCTCTTTTTACTTAGCTTCCTAGCCTTCTTCCTCGTGAGCTTCGTCTCGATAGTTCTTTTCCCATTATGATTTTCCTTGGGCATAGTCACTTCGCGCTGCTGAGGTTCTCTCCCAAGACTCAGGGGTACTACTTCGTCTATATCTGATATAGATACTCCAATCTTCTGTGAGTCCCCTAATGCTTTTGCAGCTTTGACATCTGGGATTCTAGTGTCAAATAGCTTTGATTTGTTCTCATGTTCTTCAATCAACTATGCGATCCTTCTGGTCATGAAATCTTTTAAATCTTGTCTCTACTATTCTAAAACCTTTTCTTCTTCCTTCTTCCTCGCTTGATCTCTTTCAATCCAAGGTTTTCCAAGTAACATAGTAAACGGGGCATTGTCCTCAATAAATTTGATAATCTCAAAATATTCCTCTGTCGAAGTTCCATTGACATTCATAGATAGGTTTACCAGTTTCCCTCTGAATAACCCTATTTCACTTAGTGAAGGGATCATATTAGGCCTTCCTATAACTTCCCAAGTTCTCTCTGTCATAACATTCACCTGTGTTTCCTCGTCAAGAACACAATCAATGTCGAAGTCTCCTATTCTTACCTCGATGCATTCTTTTTCCTTAAAGATTTCTGATAATCTAATATGTCGGTGGTCATTCAAGTTGTCTTTCATCTGTAGTAATATCTTTTCTGATTCTTTCTGGGGTTCTGCTATTTCTGGATCTGCCTTAGGGTTTTCTTCATTCCGATTCAAACTTTCAAGCTTAGTAATCATTCTAGGGAAATCCAACATTTCATGGTCCATATCTTTGCAACAAAGACAACTAGGTATTTTCCTAGGGCATTCCTTAGCAAGATGTCCTGGTCTTCTGCAGCTATAACATAGGGTTAATCCTCTCTTTCTTTAAAATGATCCCCAACCTCTTCGGTACTGCGCACTAGGATCGTGGTAGATAACCTAAAAAAAATCTTTGTAGGTTCCTGCATCCATTTGTTAGTCCATACATTCTTTCTATGCATAGGTATAACATATCTATTAGATCTATTCATATCAAACTTTCTTTCATCTATTAATGCCCTAGTTTTTAAGCTAGGGCAGAATTTATCAAACATACCTAGATCCATGCTCTAGAAACAAAAATTCCCACTTATCTTACTTCTACAGAGCACAAAGCTTTAAGATATAAGAACTTTTAACTATTCTTACCTTTATCAGAGCACTGAGCTTATAGATCTTACCTCTTTTCTGCAGATTTGACCTCTTTTCTTTAGAAACTTCCACTTTTATCTTTCTTAGATCACAAAGCGTTCATATCTTGCTTCTTTTCTTTAGATCCGGCCTTCTCTTTTCAGTACAGAGCTTTTTAGATCAAGTAAAATACTGTGCACTAGGGCACAGATCCATGCACAGAGCTTCCACATTTTCAGGACGAATCTTTGCACAAAGCTTCTTCTCCCTTAGTTCCCAACAATCACAATTTCGGTCCCGGCAACAGAACCATTTGTTGGCACAGGGGCAGACCCAGGGTTCAACGCTACAACAATGCACCAACAAAACCCTAACTACCAACCCTTTCGAAAACACATGCGAAGCAGATGAAGTCTCACCCGAGGTAGAGACAAGGGTGGTTGCAAGACTCAGGTGTCTGCAACCTTAGTTGGGACACATATCTGTGATTATATCACTTACAAATCACTTAGCATAGATCATTCATCAGTATTCCACTTAGATCTACTTCATCGACATAACAGAGCATCGCAACATTCACTTAGGTCTAGGTTATTTTAGCACTTAGCAACAACAAGACAGATCAGATCTGGTAGACCAAGCACTTAGCATATTCATACACATCGGATTTAGCATTCATATACATCTCTAACACTAAGCATAAGCAAGTCTATTTAATCACATCTAAGCAATTAGCAATACAAAACATCTAAGAATAAGCACAAAGCACAACACACAATATTTATGTGGTTCACCCCCACCCTGGGGCTACGTCCACCAACTCTTCTTCTTTATTAGCTTCAGTCAATCCGGTTACAACATAGAGCTATCAAAATCCTACTCCGCATAGGACAGGAGATCTGCGTGCACCTCGCCAGATCCTCCTTCCTCGAGTAGATCTAGCACATAGCCTCCTTACGATCTGTGCACTCAGCACTTACAACACTTGCACTCAGCTATGCAAGTCAATCACATAGATCAATTCTAGCACTAAGCCCTTGGCTAATCTTCTCCTCTACTTACATCGCCTAGATATCTATTTATACATTACAAAAGTGGGCCTAAGCGTGGGTAAACCCATGTGCCGACATCCCTTTCCCATTACATATTCTCAAAAGCTCAAAAAGGACCCAAAGTGGGCCGAGATCCCGTGTCCTCTGCTTCGTTTCACGTGCCTCCTTCGACAGGCTGTCGAAGTCCCCAAAATGGTCAAATATGACCAAGTGTTCCTCAAAACTTGGTCAAGGGCCAACAATAGCTTCACAAACATTAACACAATCTTGGTTGCATAACTTGAGCATGAAAGAACTTATGAAAATGGATGGAGGAGGCCTTCATTTATAGAGCTTCCTAGATGGAGGAATGGAGGGAAATGGAGCTCCATGTCACATCTTGACTCATGTGCTTGCATTCAATCCATGTATGTGCAAGGGATGGCTAAGTACTCCTCATTGGATGAAGACATTTGACTGGTATGGGCATCCTTTGACCCAAAATCAGCATGAAGTGCCATGACATTCAATGGGTCACAAAAACTAATTCTTTCTTCATATAATAGGAACTATACAGGGTCGTCCACACACACAATTAAGTGTACAATAGCTTCTTCACAATGTTACAACCCTTGCTTCAATTTTGTATCAGTTCTTGTATTGACAACAAATTGTACATAGTGTGCAATCCTTAGCATATAAGGTGTTTTCTTATGTGACGATTGTTCAATTCTTTGAATGATTCACTGTTAATCTCACACCCACACATATAGTTTAAATTTTAATCATTTGTTCTTAATTGAACTAAGCTAATTTGCAAAATGTTCTTAAGTACAATGTTATTGTTTATTGTTATATTGTGCACTCTATGAATGAGTTAATTTTGTTCTTATTGCTACAAACTTTGCTCCTCACTTGAAACATTTGTATGCTTTTCAGACCACATTTCTACCCTTTGTGCAACATTCTTCAATGTTATTTCATTGTAAATGGTTATCACCTTATTTTAGTGCAACCCAAGTTGTGTTGTCTAACTAATCCCCACGAATTGAAAGATAAAACACTTCTGAATCAATCACATTGACAACCAAATCAGTGAATATTATTTGTATGAAGATTTTTACAACTCATACATTTGTTGTTATTTCTATAATTTACAAGTTTTGCATTGAGTTACAAATACTCTACATTGCATTGATGCAATATTATAAATTTGCTATACTAGCTCAACATGTCCTTGCATGTTGCTAGTTAAGTCTTTTAAGCCCTTTCCAGCTATATTGTGAACATATACTTTAGTTATGTCCAAGGGTAGTAGCTTGAGTGGTAGCAAGAAGTGAATAAATTCATTTCCACCTAGTTTCAATTCCCACTAAGAACATGTGATCCATTATTACCTAACTGTTTTCGACCAATTACCAATTACTCTATATCTTAAAATAAATAAAATTTAATTATTTTTATTTTTTTACTTAAATTATTGAGAATGATGAATTATAATAATAAAATATAGTTAATTCAAAATACAACTATAAATTATAAAACATAATAGGTGTGAACTACTAAGAGTTAAGATCCCTAGATGGAAAGTTCCTCCCACTCCACATTCTCGGGGAATAAAAAGCTCACAAGGAAAATATGAAGAATTTGGAACATAGAAAGGTCACTTCTGGTAGAAATCGATTTTAATCATACCCCAAGGTAAGATAGTACAACCTATCAAATGCAGAATAGTGTAAAGGTACATAATTTGACATATTGACACGTATAATGACACGTTGGCATAAGGACCACACCAACTAATTGATAGATTTAAAAATTAATGGATGATTGCATGATGACTCTTAAGGATTACTATTCCATGCCTTTTAGTTGGGAAAGTCCTCAATTTCGCAAGCTTATGTAATGATGTATATGGCCTTAACATGACATAGATAGAAGTTTACCAATGCTAATATTCTCCTTAGAGAGATGATTGACTCAAATCATCAGCACATCTACTTTTGAACTGCCCTTTAATCAAATAAAATGTAAAGGTGAAACTGCTCCCAAATTTGTTGAAAACAAGGACGACATGAGATTTGACATTGCTTTTGTCTGTGACTTGATATAATGTAAGACTTTGCTTACTTGGTGATGTATACGAGGGTTTAAAATTTGGTTAGTTGGAAAAGTCATGAGGCTTTACAGCACGGGTTTGGTTCAAATTTGGAAAAAAAAAAATCATCACTTTAATGGATAAGAATTGAGATAATTTAAAAAATTGAAAAAATATTATTATTATTATTTTTTTTAAATTTAAATAATTTGATTTTTAAAATATTAACATTTAAAAAGAATTTAAAATCAAATTTTTTATCAATAAAAATTATAATTATTAATAATAAATTTCACTTATCAATCAATTAATTTAATTCATTTTCTGTACCATACTAAGTTTGATTCATTATTTATCCTTTGGTTCATATCAAGAATCATTCATTGATAGACAATGTTGTGTCTTGTTATAATGAGTGTTGTAAACTCCCATTTTCTATACGGAAAGTTCAAATCTTCTCTCTTTTCATAGAGCTTCCAAAAAATCTAAAAAGCATTGATCTTGCATATTTGTGAAGGCACTTTAAAAAACCGACGTCTTTCCATGTTTTAGGAGCAATCAACATTCATGAACTGTATGGATTAGTGATAAATGTCATTGCTTTTCCAAATTACTTGATCAAGTTTTTAATGTGCAAGAATTCAAGAGGATGATTCAAGTACTCTTAAAATATAATAATAATAATAATTTAATTTTAAAGTCAGAGTCTAGCTAGACATCAAATTGATGTATGAGACCCACTTATTTATCACTTATTTGTTTTCAATGTACAATAATTCAAGTATTGGTAAAACAATAATAATAATAATAATATAATTTTAAAGTCACAGTGTAGCTAGACATTAAATTGATGTATGAGACCCACTTATTTGTGAGATAAGAGACCAAACATAAAATTGACGTATGAGACCCAGTTATTTGTAAGACAAGAGACCTCTTTTTTGCAATGATTTGATTACTTAATCTAAAGAAGTATACATACCCTATCCCTTTAAATTCTTACTTATACTATATCATGAAATCCTATAGAAAATAATACATAATCTTTGATTTTTAAATTTTTATTTTTAAATTTATAATCTTCAAATTTATTATTTATTATTGTAAAATATCATTTTTTACACTAATTTGATATTTTAAAAAATGAATAATGTGAAATCATATAATGTAACATGAAAAACATTGACCTGGATAAACTTTTGTACACGTTTGATGTGGTAATATCATCACTTATTTGTTTTCAATGTGCAAGAATTCAAGAGGATGATTGAAGTACTGTTAAAATATAATAATAATAATAATTTAATTTTAAAGTCACAGTCTAGCTAGACATCAAATTGATGTATGAGACCTACTTATTTATCACTTATTTGTTTTCAATCTACAAGAATTCAAGACGATGATTTAAGTATTGGTAAAATAATAATAATAATAATAATAATATAATTTTAAAGTCAGAGTCTAGCTAGACATCAAATTGATGTATGAGACCCACTTATTTGTGAAATAAGGGACCAGACATCAAATTGATGTATGAGACCTACTTATTTGTAAGACAAGGGACCTCTTTTCTGCAATGATTTGATTACTTTTTTTCCAATAAAAAATTCGCTCGAAATTATATTAGTGTGTAATCTCATTTACATCTGCAATGGATTCTTGTTCACAGACCATGCTCAATACAAAGACTACTACATCCCCAAAAGATACCAGAAAGACACCAGAACCAACACGTAGGCTGCATAATGGGATACAAAAACATGGGTAAACCCCAACAAAACCAGAAAAGAAACTGTAACCAGTTGCTGTCCCCAAAGGACCTCAAAGTATTTATCCAACACCGCACGCCCCCAAAGGACCTCAAAGTGCTAAACAATACACCGCACGCCCCCCGAGTGGACCTCAAAGCCCTGATCCAAAACCTCTCCTAGCCAAGGAGGAAGAGGTCAAAAGGGTCCAGAAAAAAAACCAAAGAGAGGACAAAACCCCCCATTGAAAACAAACCCCAAAAGCCTCCACCAAGGCTCCAAAGATTAAAACCGTCGCGCATCCGAAGAAAACGGCTGTGGTAAATGCAAAGAGAAAGCTCGGCCCCGAAAAAGGAGGCAACCATCGCACATACTCCACCTTCCGCAGAGCCCTCACGCACCCACCACCTCCCCACTGCAGGCCCGCGGGAATAGACCCTCCACCACCACCACCAGACCCACACTCTCCTTGCACCCGCCGCACCGCTTCGCTGAGTCTACTCGACCTCGAAGAGCTCGCGCCCTCACCCGCGCTTACGAGCCTCGTCCAAACTCTTACTTAATCTAAAAAAATATACATACCCTATCCCTTTAAATTCTTATTTATACTATATCATGAAAATCTTTAGAAAATAATACATAATCTTTGATTTTTAAATTTTTATTTTTAAATTTATAATCTTCAAATTTATTATTTATTATTGTAAAATATCATTTTTTACACTAATTTGATATTTTGAAATGAATAAAACTGAACTGTCAAATCATATAACGTAACATGTCTGGAAAAACATTGACGTTCAAATTTTTCACATAAGACTTTTTTATTTAAAAAACAAAATAATATAAATTCATCCTTCAATTAAAATATATTTTAAATAGCCGAAAGTTTACATATATTTTCATGTATTAAAATAACAAAACTAGATATTATGCTGAAATTGAAATCTTCATTCTTTCTTTTCAAAGCTTCAAAGGCATAAAGGATATTTATGATTTATGAGGCTATGCATGGGCCACATCGGAGCTTTAATAGGATGTTAATGGAGTATGATGTTATGATAATTGAATCACACAGGTGCCTAGGCTTCCCTTTGGGCCAATGAGATGGCATAGGTGGCTCACAGGACGTAGGGTGACTAAGACAGGAGGAGGAGGAAGAAGCAATTCTTTAGTAGTACTTCGTCACTCGAGTGTGACAATTAGTGTTCGTTGTGATTGTAACTTACTGATGTCAATTAGTCCTATCTATCCTATCTATCATCCATCCACCAAATGAAGGAACCCCGGAATGGACAGAGCTATTTGAATTTGCCTCTTGTTATTAGGCTTCCTCGCCTATAAATGGGAGATGACTTCTGTCGGCTTATCAGGGTCACTCATTTGTTGTGCTGGATTCTCCCATTTTTTTTCATAATTCGTGGTAAAGACATTGGAAGTTTCAAAACAAATTGAATTTGTTCCTGAACTTTTAGTTATTTCTATCTGAGATATCTGTGATGGAAAATTGGGTATTCAGTGCATGTTGAGCATCTGCTTACAGTTTGCTGTCTCTCATTGAGTTTTTCCCAATTTCCGTTATAATAAACTGGGCGTGATTGAATCGCTAACAGTAGGTTTTCGCTGTATGTTTGTAGTCCTATAGATTTAAATGACAACACACGAGTCTAGCTCATTTCCATTGATGGGTTGTTCTGCTTGCCTTCCGTGCTCCTAACCTTCGATACTCTTTCTGCAAGCCCATCTCATCCATTATGGCATCAAGGACCTCAAAGCCCAACAGAGGAGGGGGGAGACCCAATTCCAATTCAAGGCAGTCCTCACAATCTCATTCTCGCCCATGGAGAGAAAGAAGCCCGGCAGCCCCATTTCAAGGAGATCATCAGAGATCAGCAATATGTGAAGATAGCAGAACTGATTTCACTACAAACAACAACATTGACTCTTCAAGAGGATTCATACTTTCTCAACCTCATTATGCTCAACCTCATTATGCCCAACCTCATGATGTTTACTATTATACATCCTATGCAACTGTTCCTCTTCAATCAACACCAACTCCTGCTGCAGGACATTATATGATCAACAACAATTATCATAATAGTCTTGTGCCTTGCATACAGACATCAATACCTGCCCCGCGGATTCAAAGGCCCTCCAATCAGCCCCAGAGCAGTGGGATTTGGAGAAATAAAAGTCAAGGAAAAGTGGTGAACTCTGAAGAACATGCCGTCAAACGCACCGGACAAGGTAATCCCTGTATTCATTCAATAGTCCCACTAAAAGATTGATTGCTGTAGTGGATTGCCCTAAATATACAATGCTTTGCTTTCGGTTTCTGCGTTTATCCAATGATAATGCAATGCCCGTTAGGTTTCTTTGGTTATTTGTTTGCCCATTTGGTTTTGTTACTTTCTACTTATGCCCATTTGGTTATGGTGCATTTTACTAGCCGTGAGAATTTTTCGTTGGCTTCTGCGGCAATGGCTATTCGGTTTCTATATGTTTTGGTTTGCTGATATGCCCATTTGGTTATTTTTCCCATGTTGTTCTAAGAAGTCTCAGTTTGCATCTGCGGCAATGGCTATTTGGTTTCTATGTGTTTTAGTTTGCTGATATGCCTATTTGGTTATTCTTTCCCATGTAACTGTGAGAAGTTTTGGTTTGCATCTTGCAGCAACACCTATTTGGTTTCAATGTGTTTACGTTAGCTGATATGTTAATTTAGTTATTTTGCCCATATATTTGTGAGAGGTTTTAGTTTGCATCTTTAGCAGTGGCTATTTGGTTTCGATGTGTTTTAGTTTACCCATTAGGTTTTGATGTGTTTTTTTTTTGCATCTGCTCCAATGCCTTTTTGGGGTTTGATGTCTTTTCAGCTCCGGAGTGTCTGGTTTCCCTAATGGAGAACATGGAGTTGATCCCAGGACCCGATACTTCTTCCTTGACTGATTTTAGAATGGTTATTCCTGCCCTCCCAAAACTTCTACCAAGTGAAGAAATAGA
>ML778521.1:1027096-1042686 GCA_009831015.1 Picea engelmannii
CATAGAGGATATGCAGATTTAAAGAGAATCTGTGAGACTAGTATAGGAGTTGTGACACAGTGTTGTCTCTACTCACATTTCTACAGTCTTTCTTCACAATATCTCGCAAATTTGGCCTTGAAGATAAATGCCAAGGTGGGTGGCAGTACCGTGGCACTCTACAATCCACTTCCCAGGCAGCTGCCTCGATTGTTCAGTGAACCTGCCATATTTTTTGGTGCAGATGTCACTCATCCACACCCCATGGATGACAAGAGTCCTTCTATTGCAGCTGTTGTAGCCAGCATGAACTGGCCGGCTGCAAATAAATATGTAGCTCGTATGAGGACACAAGCACACAGGAAAGAAATAATTGAGGGATTGGGAGAAATGGTAGGAGAGTTGCTGGAAGATTACAAAGATGAAATAAAGCAGCTTCCAAGAAGGATACTGTTCTTCCGAGATGGTGTGAGTGAAGGGCAGTTTTACAAAGTACTGGAAGAGGAACTAAGAGCTCTGAAGGTTGCTTGTCAAAGGTTTGAGAATTACAATCCCACCATTACCTTTGCTGTGGTACAGAAGCGACATCATACAAGGTTGTTCCATTCTGACAGGCAAGCTACACAGCCAGTTAATTCATATGCTGGTGGGCGAGTCCACCACTCCATCTCTCGAAATGCCCCACCTGCTGGGAAGAGATCATCTTCGTCTTCTGATGCATGTGATAATATTCCTCCGGGAACTGTAGTGGATACTCTAATCACACATCCAAGAGAGTTTGACTTTTACTTGTGCAGCCATTCAGGCATCAAGGGCACAAGCAGACCAACCCATTATCATGTGTTGTGGGATGAAAATCATTTTCTATCTGATGAGCTGCAGCAACTTATCAACAATCTCTGCTACACCTTTGTCAGGTGCACAAAGCCAGTCTCTTTGGTGCCTCCTGCATACTATGCTCATCTTGCAGCATATCGAGCTCGTCTGTATTTGGATAAGTCTGGGAGCATTTCCGAGACGTCTTCAAGCAGATCGACTAGTGCTTCTGAGGCTTCTTCTAATAGAAGTGGGCGTTCCAGACTTTGTCCTTCAATAGAACCTCTACCCCTTCCGAAGCTCAATGAAAATGTCAAGAAATTAATGTTTTACTGTTGAAAGAAGACTGAGTTTCTTATGAACAAACTTGAATAGCTTAAACAAGGGTGAAAGCATGCATAAGTTTTGTAAGCTTAGTGAGATCTGAAAAGGTTTTGTAGGCTTTTTGTGCTACCATTCCTCATTTTTGTCTCAATACTCTGAAGGTCCTGGAAATGCAACAGAGTCCATATATATACAGAAGGCAATTCCGGAATAGTTTGAGATAAAGAAAAGTATTACCTTCAGGCTTGTGCTTGGGTGATTTTCCCTTCTGCAGCTTCTGATTCCAAGTGCCGTTGTAATTTTAAGTCGATTTACATTTTCAGGCATAGACGATGGTTTCTTACACATTTTGTATCAAAATCGTCCACATAAATAAAAATATTTTGCCTTGGATGATTCCACTCTTCTTTGTTAGTGTTTATTCCAAATTGCCCTTATTTGTTATGTTCAATTTGGTTTTGTATTAATAATTGTACTGATTATTATCTATCGGTGGTGTTATTATCTGCACTATTGCTAGCTTTTAATGGAGAGATCATTTTGTCAACGTTAGCTTTTTATGCTGTTTTAAACCTTATGGTTTATGATTAACTTTGGATTTTATCTTTCTGCAGGCTGAAATTGGGTCATAATCTTTGCAAAGTATCTTCCTCCATGTTTCTTCAGGTATAAGGCTTCTTATTCTCTTGATTCCTTCATGAACTGCACCCACAACTAAATTTGTATTTAGGGTTACCTAAAAATAAACTTTATTGACTATGTTAATCCTGATCCTTTTACATTCACGATTCCTGTTTCCTTTACCTTTTACCATTTTCATATGTAAACCATGTGTTCCTTCTTGCAATGGATGCCATAATCTTGTTATCATGGGATACTGTTATTGGTTTAATTTCATGCAACACTTAGGGCATTCTAGCTTTTGTTAGATGAACTGCTGAATACATTGGGACTTTGGAATGGCTTTAGTGCCTGTCTGCACTGCATTGCCCATTGGACGTTTTCTCAATTGGACATCAATGAGATTGTTTTATTCCTGGCAACAGTGGACATACTTTTCAATAAAAGACTGTCCTTTATTTCATCAACAGTCTATAATTCAATCATAAGAAATGAATCCCATATAATAGTTCATTTATAAGATGGCTAATATGACAGCCACAAGATTTTATACCACATGGAGATTCTTAGGTTGAACAACCTCAATCATGAACCTGATATAACCCGAAATTAATAACCATCAACTTAAACTAATATTCGAATGGAAACTTTTGCACCTGGACCTTTTGTCATTGAATTTCTTGTTTTTACTGCCTGGAATGTTTTTTGAGTGATTAAGATAAGATAAATATATTAATGTCCAAGGGATGACCAAAAGCCTAAAGGTAGCTCAATGGGACTGAATAAAAAATACAGTCAACAATAAGCACCTGCAGGAGTGCCCAGGGCTACTCCGAAAGCATAAAGTACACTAAACTAACTGGTACATGAGTAATGCATGGAATAGCATAATCAAGTGATGTCAGAAAGGAGAAAGAGGAGCAGGGGCTAGATCGCTGAGAAGTGACTGATGCAAAGTCTGACAATGTCATCTGAAGAATTTGGAGAGGACCTAGGGGGCCAGGTTGTGAGCTCCTAGGTGAAGGTTGGCCATCCACTGATACTCCCCTAACACTCAATGCTGTCAGAAAGAAGCTGGCGATGGAACACTGCTGGGCAGTACTCTGTGTCTGTGTGGAATGGGTCCTCTGCTGAGGTCTCATAGCACTGGGATGAATGTTAGTCTGGTGGGCTTCTAGCTGAGGTCTCATAACACTGGGATGAATGTTGGCCTGGTGGGCTCTGAGCTGAGGTCTGTGCTGTGAGTGATGCTGCAAAGAACTGGCTGTTATTCTAGAGGAGATGTGGGATCTCACAGATCTAGCTGCCGATGCTGCATGGGATCCTGCACACCTCTTACGGTCCTCTGCTGTCAAGGGGAAACACTTTGAAGTACACAATTTACAAACAGGATTCCAATTTGAATATTCCACTATAACCCTATTATATATTCAAGCTTCCGTCATCATTTGAAACTCTGTTCTCTACTCATTTCTGTTTGCCCTGATGAGTGAAGTGTTTCATTCGAAACACATCGGCCAAAAAATATCTTGTGCACTAAAATCCAAAAATTCGATGATTATAACTAAGCTGTCAACAGTGCATCTATGAGACATAGAGGGGATCAAAAATATATAGTATTATGCTATTTTCCCTTTCTCCTAGGTAGAACAATGTCTACGGGGCCTTTCTGCAAAAGCCTAAGATTGCTTGGGATGGATGAAATAAATGAGATCCAAAACTATCTAACTAGGTAATTATTAGAATCAAGAAAAGTATGCCCAGAAAACGAGAGGCTTTGTTTAGTTGGTGACAATGCCACACCATAGATGCCACCATAGTGATGGGATGGGTGTTGATTTAGTGCTCTATGGAAAGGTCAGACTAGGACTCTGTCATTTCATAAGCATGAGACTGTCGGGATTGAAAATTCATAAGCAGCTGGTCTGGACCCGCCAAGCCACACCAAGAACATGGGTGTGTAGGGAGCATGGATTTATGTTTGAGCCCTGAGTTTTGCTAGCCCAAAATCAAACAAAGAAAAAATATGCAATAGGTATGTCAATCGATTGGCCTCAGTTAATCTCACAATGTCAGCGCAGATTACCTGGATTAATTAGACCTGCCACTGATCAGCTTGTAGGCATATTGGAATGTAGCTGAGTACTGCAGAAAGCTTTTTTACAATGCCATAGAAATTGGATTCCATAATAGGGATTTGTGGGATGCACATTTCTGCTAACATGCATATTAAATTGGCTCTAGAGTCTTAAAAAGGCACTAAGGCCATCTTTGGGGGGCTCTATCATCTCACAGAATGAACATGGAATGCCTTGAGTAATTTAACACTTTGCTTACCCTATTGGCCTATTTGACAATACCCAATGTCAACACCAGAGTCAATCTTTAACACATTGCTTACAAACCTATTGGCCTATTTGACAGTACCCAATGTCAACACCAGAGTCAATCTTCAGAAAGCAGTTGGGTTTAAGCAGTAGTGGAATTTATGAAGCATGTTTTGCATGTGTCTGCAAAACACCCAGGCGAAATCCTTGTAAGTAGGGTATTGGCCTTTGTCTTGACAGATTGCATCCAAGTATACTGATCACTTCAAAGGCAAATTTGGGTGTGCATAATAATTTGCATGAAATGTTAATTTTCGGGTTGAGTTCAGGTTGCATCCAGGCTTGTTAGCTATACTATCATATGCATTTGTTGTTTCAGTTTGCTGAATTTCATTTAAAGATAGTGAAATTGATGTTGCAGTGTTGACATTGTCACCTAACAAATTTATACACACCATGGTTGGTGTGGACCTTCCAAGCCATAGCCAGGATTTGGGCACTTAACAAGTTTGAAGTAATGTTTGAATTCTTAATGTTATAAGAGTTAAATGAAATGCCTACACTTCAGGATTCAACTAGTAAATTGCAAGATTAATTATATGTCATTTACTCTTAACTGCGGTTTTCAGTCTACATTAGCAGTTATGGATTTATGTAATGTAGACAGAGTAATGCGGTCAAACATATGCAATTATTTGTATAGATGAAAGTCGTTAGCAGGATTCTTGTGCCAGTTAAATTGATTGATTTTGGGTTTAAATTGGTATTGCAAATAGGCGACAGGTTATACGAGTAGACCAAAATATAGAGTACATTGGTGATGTGGAAATATTGCAAGATAGTATACTATGACATTTGTTTAAATAAATAGCAGGCCGGATTGGAGTTGAGCTCACATAAGTGCTGGGTGAGAATTAATGTATATATGAGATTATGGTGGGTGAAAATTTCCTTAATATAAAGGATCATTTGTATAAATAAATGGCAGGCTGGATTGGAATTGAGCTCACATAAGTGGTGGGTGAGAATTAATGTATATAAGAGATTATTATACTCATTCGCACATCCAAATATATATTATTAATTAAGACACTTTCTTACTTCTTAAGAGTAGTTGTAAAATTTATCATCATTAATATATTTTGGGAGTAGTTTCTTTCCATCCATATTTGGAATATCCAGTTTTTATTTGTTGATTTTGGATAATTTGGATCATTGCAAATAGCATCAAAGCAGTTTTTTGAATGCAGGGTTTGTCGTTTGCAGTAGAAGCTTTCAGTAAGCTTGTGGATCAACTTTGGGTTTGTATCCATTCTGTTTTGCTTCATGGGCATATTGTAGTCTTTAAAATTGTATCTTGTGAGAATGTGTAGAAGACAAGGTCCAAAGATCTTATGGAAAATTACTTTGCAATAAAGTGAAAGTTAAAATTAGAGATTGTATCCATTGTAGTTGTAAAAAATGAGAATCTGTAGAAGACAAGGTCCAAAGATCTTCATAAAATTACTTTGCAATAAAGTGAAAGTTGAAGATAGAGATTGTGTCCACTCCATCTATACTTAGTGAAAATAATTGATCATTCATGACGAAACAATTTAATGATGAATACATAATGGCAACCATATAATTCTAATTACTTCACAATTAAGTGAAAGTTGAAGATCGAGGTTGTATCCATTCCATCTATACTTAGTGAAAATAATCGATCATCCATGACAATTTAGCGATGAATACATAATGGCAACCGTATAATTCCAACATCATTGAATAATGATCTTAGAAGAATTTATATCCAATCTTGAGTTACTGCATTCAAGTCATTATATTAGAAGTGATTCATTTTGTTGGACACATAATCTGTGTGATTGCGTTACTTGTAACAATGTTGTAAATATGAAGAGTCGTAGGTGATAGGAAACGTCTTCAGTTATGGAAGACCAACAATCACATTTTCATGTATTTATTGAGCTGCAAGCTAATGCAATAGAAATAAGTGTGGAGTTATCTTTTCTGCCAATCTTTGGCCTGACAGTGGTATCAGAGTTTGGTCTAACTCCATTATTATATGCCCTAGGTGTTTCATTTCCGCCGAAGAAATATCTCTCAGCTCTGTCTCTCAGTTTGCCAGTTTACCTCATGCACTGTCTCTCTGGTTTATTCTTTGCTCTACGATTCTCCCTCAGTTGATTCTCCTGAAGTGATACCTACATTGGTAAACCCTAGAATCATCACTTTCTCATTGATTACTCACTTGGATTGCAATAGTTTGGTATCGTTCCACTGTCCAAACCTATTTTGCGTCGCGTATTCTCTCACGTTGTTGCTGGAATTTACACCCTCTCCGGTTGGTATCTCACCATATCTCTCACCGTTTGCGTCATTTCACGCCCATTCGATGAGCAGAGCAAGAAATAATTTGCTCCGCGATCTCTGGTATCATTCCCACAACGCCTCATTCACGTAGATTGAGAACCCTCGACCCTCTCTCAACTTGAGCTCCATATCTCTCACGCTTTGTGTGAGAACGACGACACAACCCTAACCCTAGAAATTTGATTGCATGTACCTTAACTTAACGCCTTGCAATTTGGCCTATAACTTTCTCAGTCTCGAAGTAATTGATGTGTAGCATCCTCGTTTTGTAATTTCATCGATCGTTTACTTATTGGTTGAATCTTCCAAAGCGGATCTCTTTTAATACCATGTCGACTTCAATATAAGGTGTTGTACATTATGGACACCCATGAAAGGAATTACAAAACGAGGATGCTACATGTCAATTACTTCAAGACTGAGAAATCTATAGGCCAAATTTCAAGAGTTCGAGACTGAGACTGAGATCTCGTTTGACATTGTTATGAGTTCATTTGTGGATCTTCCTCCCAAGCATTCTTCACTAGAACCCTACACTTGAGAGTCTCGGTTGGTATCAGAGCTCTCTAAGCTTTGTTTATGGCGTGCACACATACAAAGGTGAACGTGTGGTGAAAGCAATTGCTTTGTTTGCTTTCCCATGAGACATGAAAGCTTATACGCCTCACCTTCCAGGATTTCAACAACAGTTTGCATGAATAATAATAATGCGTAGATGGAAGTTGGTTGTTTTGAAATGGTATAGTTGCAAGGTCGGTCGATGAAGACTTTGAGCATACATTCTCTGAATATATTCCATCTATTTGTGACATGGACATCATGGGTTTTGAAAACACTTCATTTGATGGACAACATGGAGGAAGTAGAGAAGATGAAGCAAAAAGAAGCTCAGAGATAGGGGGGTTGGCATAATCCCCATGAGAGATTTGACTTGCAATGTGTCCATTGTAGAAAGAATAGATATGAAACAAAGCCCTGCACAATGAAGATAAGTGACAAGCAAGATCAGACAGAAGACAAAGATAAAGACCTGACGAAAGGTAAAACACATGTTCATTATGTTGTTTCCCATTGCACTATAGGAGTAACTGAAGATCTATTTAATACTTCATTTGCTTCTTGGGGAGATGCATGGCTTCTTGACACAGGTGCAACCTCCCATATGAAATTTCGAAGAGATTTATTCAAATACTTTGATGACAATGTAGATGGTGTAGTGTACTTTGCAGATAGATAAAGTCTTAAACCTTTGGGAATGGGCACCATCAAACTCAAGTTGCCTGGATTCCTGGATTTTCTTCTGCATAATGTACTCTATCTTCCCGAGCCGCAAAGAAACTTGTTGTCCCTTGTGCACATCAGACAGCAATATCACTTTGTTCATATGGTCGGTGGCAAAGTTGAAATAAGGATTCTGACAACGTGGTTGTCATGACCGGAATGGAAGATGGAAAATTGTTGAAGTTGAAAGGGACAACTGCCCATATACACACTGCTACATACCTCTCTCATCATAACTCATGTATAATGCCATCTAGTCTTTTGTGGCATGCTATATTTGGCCATACTAATTATGCCAGTCTTCGTTTGTTGAGAAAGAATGGTGTTTCTGGTTTGCCTACTATTCCTAGGAAAATGAAACAATGTGATGCTTGTATCCTTGAAAAATGCAACAAACAACCCTTTCATGATTATACTTCCAGAACATGTAGAAAACTTGAATTGATTCATTCTGATTTGTGCGGCCTTATGTTTGTTCCTTATGCAAATGGAAACAAATATATCATGACTTTTGTTAATGATTACACAAGAATGTGTTGGGTGTATTTGCTGAAAGATAAATCACAAGCTTTTGAAACTTTTAAAAAATTTCATGTATGGATTCAAAATGAATCTTAGTCTCCTATTGGCTCTCTATGCATTGATAATGGAAGAGAATATACATCTAATGAATTTGAAAGCTACCTTTGTCAACATGGGATCAAACATCAAACCACAGTTCCATACAATCCCCAACAAAACGGTGTAGCTGAACGAACAAACAAGACACTTCTAAATATGGTTCGTTCCATGATGTTTTTCAAAAATGTTAAATTGATGTTTTGGGCTGATGCAATTCTATGAGCAGTTTATGTCAAAAATAGGTGTCCATCTCATGCTTTTAAAAACAAGACTCATGAAATGTGGTATGGCCACATTTCTTCAGTGAGGCATCTCAGGGTCTTTGGTTCCACCTGCTATGCCTTGATTCCTAAGGAGCAAAGAAGCAGGATTGATGCAAAGAGTCAGAAGTGCATCTTCTTGGGGTACTCAAATACCACCAAGGGGTATCGTCTTTACGATGAGACAAACAAGAAATTCATCATTTCTAGGGATGTAATCTTTCTTGAATCCTCCAAGAAAGACAAAACTGTTGGCAGCTTGATCATCTGGACAGATTCACTTGTGTAAAGACATATAATGAATTTGATGATGAGATTCTGCATGTTGAAGGGGGGATCTCTATCTTAGGGCAATCTCTGGAATCTCCGTATGAAGCAACATCTTCCCCTCATGAAAAAGTTCATGCCACTTCATCAGAACCCGAAGTTCAATTGGATGATGTGATCAAGAGGATTGAAAAGCCGAGACTTGATGATAACTCATCACCATCTCAATCAGTTGAGCAATTTGGACCATCTCAGAAAGGTCCACCAAAATGGCTCACAAAAACACTTGAAAGTGTTCATCCTGATGAGGTCGGGAAGACATGAACTAGATTGTCTTCAAAACAAGATGGAGGTAATGTAGATAATTCAAACTTAGGGGATGTAGATAACATGTATGTTTCATATGATTGTAAGTTGAATTTTTCTACTAACCATGAACCGACTTACTTTAAAGAAGTCACTTCTCACGATGAATGGAAAGAAGCCATGCATAAGGAATATGATGCTCTCATCAAGAATGAGACATGGAAGTTGGTGGATCCTCCATTTGGAACCAAACCAATCAACTGCAAGTGGGTATTCAAGAACAAGTACAGATTAGATGGATCACTTGACAAGCACAAAACAAGTCTTGTGGAAAAAAGATTTGCACAGAAAGAAGGTGTTGATTATGATGAGACTTTTGACCCCACAACAAAATGGGCTACCATTTGTACTCTATTTTCCATGGAAGCACAAAATGGATGGAAAATTCATCAAATGGAGGTGAAGACTGCTTTCTTGAATGGAGACTTGAAAGAGAATGTGTTCATATCTCAACTAGAAAACTTTGTTGTGAAGGGCCAAAAACATAAGGTGTGCAAGCTTATCAAATCCTTATATGGCTTGAAACAAGCACCACGAGTATGGTATGAAAAGTTAACTGAGCATCTTCTAAAATTGAATTTCAAGCATTTCAATCTTGACGATGCAACTTTGTTTGTCAAGAAAATTGAAAAAAACTGTTGTATATCTTGTAGTATATGTAAGTGATCTATTGATAACATGGAACAATGAGAACTACATTGCATCCATAAAGAAAGAGTTGAAGAAAGACTTTGAGATGACATATTTGTGACATCTTCACTACTATTTGGGCATTGAAGTGATTCAAAATCCAAAGTACATATTCATCTCCCATAAGAAGTACATTGGAGAACTGTTCAATAAGTTTGGCATGGCTGAGTGCAATCCTGTTTCTACTCCAATGGAACAAAATTTGAAATTCACATCAAAAGAAGGGAACAAATTCGAGGATGCAACCAAGTATAGGCAGCTTGTGGGAAGTCTTATCTATCTTACTACCACCAGACCAGACATTTCATTTGTTGTTGGGATTCTTTCCAGGTTCATGCAAAAGCCTTGTGAATGACATTGGTTTGCTGCAAAAAGAGTTCTAAAATACTTGAAAGGAACTCAATATTTTGGACTCAAGTACTCTAAGGTGGATGCCTTCAAGCTAATAGGTTATTTTGATTCAGACTTTGATGAAGATAAGAAAAATAGAGTATCAACTTTAGGCTATCTCATGAGTCTTGGATCAACAACTGTCTCCTAGAGATCACACAAACAACCAGTTCCAACAAATTCCACAACGGAAACAAAATATGTGGCATCTGCCAAAGCAACAAAGGAGATTGTGTGGCTCAGGAAAATACTTGAAGATTTGCAGGAGAAACAAGTAATTCTACTCCTCTTCTAGTTGATAATACTTTTGCAATTAAGTTGGCCAAGAATCCTAGATTCCATGATTGAACTAAGAACATCAACACATATTCACTTGATTCGATCTCATGTAGAGGCCAAGACTAGTCACTTTAGACATTGTTCCACAAATGAACAAATTGCAGACATATTCACCAAAGTACTTGGAAGAGAAAATTTTGAGAAGTTCATAATGATGCTTGGATTCACACACACCCCTTCAGATTAAGCGAGGGATGTTGGACACATAATCCTTGTGATTGCGTTACTTGTAACAATATTGTAAACATGAAGAGTTGTAGGTGATAGAAAACATCTTCAGTTATGGAAGGTCAACAATCACGTTTTCATGTATTTATTGAGCTACAAGCTAATGCAATAGACATCAACGTGGAGTTATATTTTTTGCCAATCCCTGGCCCGACACATTTTAAATCATTTCATTATTCCAAACTATTATAAAATTCTCATTGAATACTCACTTCAAGAACATGAAGCACATACATTTCAAGGCCACTTACTATTTACTTATACAAGTGATCCCTTATATTTGTTAAGAGTGTCAAAATGCAACAAATTTGTTTCGTGGAGAGCACTAAATTGACAATGTATAAAAATTGATATGAAACAAAATGGACCAATAAGGTAAGCTATATAGATTCTTGGACTAGCAATCTAGAGGAGATGAAACATTGATGCTAAGGAGGGGAATTCACAACATATTGTACATTGAGGTACATAATCTTGATTGAACTCCAATTTTTTATAGACTAGGGAGAATCACTTAGATTGGTGTGGAACTTGAGTAATAATCCGTGAGGAAGTAAATTCACAACATACTGTAGATTGAGGTACCCACGAGAGAATCAAACATAATCTTTGATTGAACTCCAATTTTTAATGGACCAAGGGAGAATCGCTTAGATTAGTGTGGAACATGAGTCATAATATCTAAGAATGAACTGTCGTGTCTTATATGAGGAGCCACAAAGGTATAAGCTCATGTACTTTCACCAAGAGTTACACCTCTCAATACATGATCCAATAAGAGTAATAATTTATTTTGAATAAAATGATTCCTTTAACTATTACAATAAACAATATGGACAAGGCATTTCATACAAAAAGTGTGGGTTGCAATAACACAACCACCATGACCATAGAGTTCAAAATATAGCCGAATATGCCTAGGACACTAACATTTGAGAAGTAACAATATGAAAATGCTTGGATGCCTCTAGCCAAAATTGTCACAAACAACAACCCAAAATCCCAAATCATGTTAGTTGACCAAAACATAGTAACATACTTTTTTGTTTTGGAAAGGACACTAGGAGGGAGGTCATCCTTGAGAGGTGGTGGCCACCAAACCGTAAAAGTAGGATTTCCACCCATGATAATAGGTTCCCAAGCATGATTCCCTTGCGCAAGACCAAAAGGCTTCTCCACTTTGGAGATGGCCAGGGGCATTGCAGGGAGTTTCCCTTCATTTTCTTGTTGCCAAGCAAGCATATTGTTATGTTGCACATGATGCTACCAAACCAATTTCCCTGTAAAGTGTTGTTGATACAAACGATAGAGATTGCGTAGATCTAGTAGGGGTATTGGCTAGAGGCTCCGCATTCATAGTTCAAGGAGTTGTTCCCTAGTGGTCAATCAAAAGTTGTAGATGATTAATTTCAACTTGAACCTTCTAGAATTGCATTGAAATTTGTGAGTGCAAAGTAGAGCATATTGGTGCACCATCATACCAAGAGAATCTCATGTCAAGCTTGTCTCCCTCAACCAAGCATTTGCTTTTTAGTTTCCATAAACAAAATAAAATTTCAGAACTAAGACTCTATCGAGCTAATTGGAATTATATAGCACAAAGAATCCTATCACCTAGGAGAGTTGCTTTCCAAGAAATCTAGGTAGATAGGATTTGACTACAGAACATGTACACCCAACCACAAGCTAACTAAGCATATTAACAAAAACAAAACACGTGTAAGATTTTCTTTCCTTCCATAAATGGGACACTTACACTAGTCAATTTCCAAATGTTGTAGTTTGCAGCAAAGAACAAGTCCTCCCATTATGGAGGACCAAACAAACATGGTTATTTATTTATTTATTAAATATTTGGTTATGTGATAGGATTCCATAGGGAGGAAATACAAAAGAGTCAAGTCCTTAACTTTGAATGAAGGTGCCACATCTTAGTGATCCTAACATCAATGTTAGACTTCTAACAAAGCCATCGACATATATCCATCAACAAGCTTATATTTTGTGAAGGCTTTGCAAAAATCCTTTGCCAATCTCTCCACTAGCTCGAAGGGGCATGTAGGGAAATTTTGACGAAAAGGTCATTACGAAAATGATTTTTACCTTACCCATGATCAACAAGTCAAGGGTAGTGAGTTTGAATTCTCCTTTCAACACAGACTAGCATTTGCAGTCTCTAGCTTGACCATCAAATAAATTAGTGGCTTTTTGAACACCTTTTTAAATAAACATTTGGTTGAGAATTCAGTTGATTATGTTAGAGTCTTTTCATTCAATAATATCATAGGAAATCACAATAATATATGCTCATTGAAGGAAAATCCTTCTCTCAGATAGTTTCCCTGCAATTTGAGCCATGATTTGATATATTCCCATGTGTTCGATATTGTAACGTCCCCCGATGAACCATGCCGGGGAAAACGCCACCAACTCAAAACCAAATTGTTCTGAAAACCGGTTGTAACACACCCAACCACCCAGACTGGTCATGTTACTTAAAACTATCATGCTTTGATATATATATATATATATAGATATATAATGCAATTTTAAATAGACATAAACATTCTTTTCATACACATATTCATGCAGAAGCGACAATAAACACATACATGCAATATATACAACAATTCTGATAACATTATAACACATGTACAATATACACAACATACAATTAATATAGATTTGGTACTTATCTTTTCATGAGAAGACCACTGACTGCGTGCAGACCTTCCACGAACCTCCCAGCTTTAGACCACGCTGCTCCAAGCTATCAACAGTGGGTCACCCCCGAGTTGGGACTAAACTCCATCCAGGGCAAGGAAATCCTAGGCTAGGCTGAGGCTACGAGAAGCTTCACAATGCTTCATGAAGGATTCCCTCCAAGGAGCCTACTTACGCCCACAGCTCATAGACTCTCATTCTTCACATTCTTGTTCCACCCCAGGAATATGCACCTTCACTGTTCCATAGTCCACCGACTGCTCCACTTCCCTTCCAGGGCTTCAGACACATGCCAGATTAGGAATTCTTAGAGCTCTGTAGCTGCTGCTGGACTCCCTCCAAGAGAAATCACTTCCCCATCAATCTCTCTCACCTGGAGAGAGTTGCTCATAGGCCTGACAACCTACTTCTTCAACCATGGACCTGACAACCTGCCTCTTCAAACCACATCAACAAAATTGGGTAAGGCAAGGGACGACTCAACAAATTACAGAGGTTCATGATGACATAGGTTCAACAATGGCGAAAATGGCTCTAGCTGCATGCATGCTCAGTGCGTGCGTGAACTGGAAAAGGGATGGAAAGAATCGTGAGTGCACTAGTGAGGAAAGATGGAAAGCCTGGTCATAATGGTGAGAGCCCCCCCCACAACGATGGAATTCTCCCACATAAATTTGCATGCGTCCTGGATGACACTTGGCTCTCCTAAAGCTCGTTCCTTTCTGTTAAATTATGAGCTTGATTTCTTATGTGGATTAATTCTTTTATTTTCTTCAACACTTTGATTTCAGCTTAATACACTTCAACAATACCAAATCATAACCGAATAGCAATAACTATGTAGATAAGTAAGCGTGCACATCAACAACACATATACCTTGGGGAAACCCTGTACAGGGAGAAAAACCCCAGCAAACGATATTCCTTTATTGCATTAATAATGTAAGATCACTTACAAATATCCACCATGAATGTTTTGCTCTTAAAGAGCTTGTCAAGATGACTCTGACCTGACAAATACCTAAGAGACCTTGCTGAAATACACCTCTGATATGCTGCCTCTATTGTTGATGTACAACACTAATATGCTGTTGATATATGCCTTTGATATGGAACCTCTATTGCTGATATACAACACTGATATGCTGCTTTGGTATGTTGCCTCTTTATCATTGATATGCTCCTCTATTGCTTCTCCCTTAACCTGCATATCAAAACTGTGTTGAAGAGAGGGGTCGACCTCTGCTTATATAGGTTGAAGAGTAGAAGAGGAGAGACTCGAAATAGTAACCTATTTGCATGCTTTACTCATAACTCAGCTTCATACTTTAGTTCGAACTAGACTTGAGACTGGTATACTCTAGTTCGAAAATAGAACTAGACTTGAGACTTCAGTTGCAACTCAGCATTACACTTTAGTTCTAAAATAGAACTAGACTTAAGACTTCAGTTGCAACTCAACATTACACTTTAGTTCTAAAATACAACTAGACTTAAGACTTCAGTTGCAACTCAACATTACACTTTAGTTCTAAAATAGAACTAGACTTTAGTTGCTGATATACAACACTGATATGATGCTTTGGTATGCTGCCTCTTTATCATTGATATGCTCTTCTATTGCTTCTCCCTTAACATGCATATCAAAACTGTGTTGAAGAGAGGGGTCGACCTCTGCTTATATAGGTTGAAGAGGAGAGACTCAAAATAGTAACCTGTTTGCATGATTTACTCATAACTCAACTTCATACTTTAGTTCGAACTAGACTTGAGATTGGTATACTCTAGTTCGAAAATAGAACTAGACTTGAGACTTCAGTTACAACTCAACATTACACTTTAGTTCTAAAATAGAACTAGACTTGAGACTTCAGTTAGAACTCAACATTACACTTTAGTTCTAAAATAGAACTAGACTTAAGACTTCAGTTGCAACTCAACATTACACTTTAGTTCTAAAATAGAACTAGACTTAAGACTTTAG